>QLNU02004432.1:0-33687 GCA_006491805.2 Dysdera silvatica | reverse complement strand
CATCATTATGTGCGGATATAGCTACTTGGTTTCAATGGGGCTCTTATTTCCCATGATACTGGTCTGGTCTTGTGCGGATTACTTGCTGCAACAATACAGCTATTCAGATCACCTTCGTGATGCAACAACTAATCTTAATTCGTAAATGGCACACTAATGGTAAACCACAGAAATAAAGTAAACAGAAATGTGATTACTATCAAAGTGATCCTATAAAGTATGACCTAAAAATTAAATGAAAAATTCAGACAACACAAAAGATCATGGAGAGACTTATGCTTGGAATAACTAGGAGAGATCGGAAAAGAAACACTTTGGTGAGAGAGAAAACAAGAGTAGAGAATACCATTGTTAAAATAAAAAGATTGAAATGGCAATACGATAGGTATATCGCAAGAAGAGCTCATCAAAAATGAACAACTGAAATTCTCGAGTGGTTTCCAAAAGACTATCAAAATACCTAGAAAATGTCCTCAAACTAGATGGGCGGATCAAATAAGAAAACAGGTTGGAGTGGTATGGAAGCAAATTGCTCAGGATAGACTTGTGTGGAGAGCATTTGAAGAGACCTTTATCCATCAGTGGATAGATTATAGTTGAATATGGTGATGATGATAATTATTGAAACACGCTTCATATAAACTCAACGGAAAGATGTACACTGCTATTAGGCCAACCTATAATTTGATGACAGAGAAGTCTGTATAATCCTCCGTTGTAATAATAGCGGATACTTCCTTTGAAACAGCTGTTAAGTACTAGTTTGTTCCATCCTCCCAACATTACGAAGAACAGCCAGCCACTTGACCTTAAGACTTTTTATAACTACCAGCACGTAGTCAAGAATATACTCAGGTATTACTCCCTTGCCGTAACATATATGGTAAACAAAATTTAATTATACATTATTGGAATTAAACGGAATTGGCTGGGTGCGATCCGCTACACTCTCTGTTCCCAGCTTTATTACCCACTGCATGTTAAGCCTGTGTTTACCTCTCTTCATCGGTTAGATGTATTACGTTAACTCTTTTTCTTATACATTTACGTACTCATTGAAATTTACCCATATCTCGTAAACGGTTGAACTATGACGCGTAGATTCCCTGACATTTTATACTCCTTACGATCACACATTTTGAATAATATCACTTTTGAATGATACCATTTTAATGATTCTAATGACAGCATCCATTTTTCACATTGATACAAAGAACTCTTTACTTCTCCAGAACAACATGCTCCTTTCATAACTTTTCTTATCTTTTTCTTCCCAACATTTTAATTCTTCATTTTTCAATCTTATTTTACATCCCTTTTCCTTTTTTACCAGTTTATTTTATTTTTAATGTTCAGTTTATTTTATATTCCTTTGATAGAGTTTCTTTCCAAATTAATTCTTCTATAGTTTCTATTCTATTTCCTCGTACTTTATTCCCAATTTCCTAATCTTTTTCAATCTACAATTTAATCTCATTTACTTCACATTTAACCTTAAATTTATTCTAAATCATTTTTCTTTTTCTGTTTTTGCCAATAGATGTCGGGACGACCAGCAAAATAATTCATTTTCCTTATCATCTCCAATTTTAGCTTTTCGCTCCAACCGTTCGCAACGACGTCGAGGAAGGGTGTCTGCCAGAATAAATATTCGCTTGGAGTAGTAGAGTAGTACGGCGGGAGCCAAATTTTTAGGGGTGCAAAATTTCACGATTGGACTAGTGGATGGGCATGACTGGAGCGAGACATTTGGCAGCCCGTGTGCAAGAACAAGATGGCCGACCCTCCCCATAACTTTTCTTCCAATTCAAAATATTTTCGTTTTTGCTCATATAGGTTACTTCATAGTAGTAATACAAAAATTCCCTTTTACACCGACGTCGTAACCGGGAATTCCTTTCGAGAGGGCTTATCTTTTTCCGACGAACTACTGATTACTTTGGAGATGGAGTAGAAAATAATAAACTAATTTTGAGAGGGTGGGGGGGCCAAGAGAATTTTAATACCGCCCCTGCATATACCTATGCCATCCACCAATACACATGCTTACGTCGTGTACCATACAATGTTCTTCCAAAAAATGGCACGCTCTTTAGCTCTCAAAAGAAAAATTCACATTTTTAGCTGCGAAATGTTACTTCAGACCTTAAGCTGATCAGTGGACCAGTGGTGTAAAAATAGGCTTGCAAGAATTCTTTGGGAGAGTTTGACCATCTAATATGACCACATCATCAGCTATGATGAAAATTACTCGAATTAAATTATGGGTTTGTTTGACCGCAACCCCCCAACATCTTACCCATGGGGACCACGAAAATAAAAGAAAAAAATAATATATTTTCTCATAATGTTTGAGTCAAGTACAAAATCTCCCTCATGCTGAACTACACAGGCAACATGGCTAGGCTTATTTTAAGAGTATGGGCCTCTTATGTTGTTATCGTCTACGAGAATGTATGGGAAATCGAGATAGCCGAAGCGATGTTAGCATGACTAATTGCCGCAAGGGATTTGGCTGCCCATCGGAACCGTATTATCGTCCGGTTCGTGCTTCCCCCTACGTGAATTTTATCCCTTTTATCGATGGACCGGATGACAAGGCTATGTAGGCAAGTTATCAATCCACACGGGTAATTACAATTAGTCGTTTATTAGATCTACATGATTACACTTAGACTCTGCAACGCCTCGTGATTCGCTGTGGAGCTAGGCCTATTCGCACCCCATTTCTCCGAGACCACCTTCACTTCCGCGGTCCCGTACTAATCTCCGGCGAGTAGGCTATCCAGAACTAATCTGCTTTCCAGTTTCGTCGTACACCTCTCTCCCTGGGGTGATTTTAATTGCTGAAGGTCGCGCTTTTGGTTTACCACATTTCTTCCCCCCTTCCTACTGTCCATGCAGCATTTTACATTCTTCTTACACTTATTGCCCCTTGCCCAAAATAGGCCCGTATACATTTCTGTTCGCCCGTTACATCAACAATACACATATTATATATATATATTGTTTGTGCAGGAGCACCAAAGGAGAAGACAATTTCAGAGCCCGGGAGGTAAGCCAATGGAAAGAACACATCTTTTGGGATTGTGGGTGTGCGGATTTGGCATGTGGTGGTAGGCAAACAGCACCCGGTTTGTGATGGACGCTGGTTTTCCAACCGGTCTCCGTTCGCGTAACCATCACATCCAAAAAGGCCAATTTCGAGTTTTTCTCCTCCTCGAAGGTGAACTGGATACAGTTGTCAACCGAGTTCAAAATTCCGGCTGCCAGTTCAAGGTTTGTGTTAGGATCAGTCAAGATCGCGAAAACATCGTCAACGTACCTGATCCAACAATCGAAGGGGAGAAGGTCTAAAATCTTTGTTTCAACGTAGTGCATATATATATTCGCAAGTAAGGGAGAGAGGGGGTTCCCCATGGCAAGGCCATCCATCTGTTTAAAAAACTTATTTTGGTACGAAAAACTGTATTATTAACACACAGATCGGTGAGATGTAAAAGTTCATGAATTTCGAAATCTGAGTAATGGAACTCCCTCATACGGTTAGCCAAAGCGTCAAGAGCTCCCTTTAACGGTACAGAAGTGAATAAACTTTTCACGTCAAAAGAAACCATTTTTGAAGAGAAGGTGGTGCAGTTTTTAAGGCGCGTGGTGAATTCAAACGAGTTTTTGACTGTAAAGAAATTGTTTTCAAGTAGATGGGAAAAACGATGCACCAGATGTTTTGAAAGAGCATATGTGGCTGTGCCAATACTTGAAACGATCGGTCGGAAGGGCATGTTGGCTTTATGTATTTTTGGCAGAGCGTACAATCGGGCGACATTAGCTATGGATGGTGTAATGACTTTTTTAGTACGAGCATCAATAACGGAACTATTGTGAATGGCTTTCTTGGTTCTTTGCATCTGAACGGACGACGGATCTTTTTTAACGATTGTATAAGGACCATCTTTTAACAATTTGTCTACACCATCAGTGTATTGTTGCCGGTCGATTAGTACCACTTGTCCACCTTTATCTGCTTTGGTAATGATTAAGTCCTTGTTACTATGAAGGTTCCGCAAGTCACGTAAATCGTTGGAGGATAAGTTGCCTGTAGGCTTGTTGTTGGCAGACAGCGCTTCCGTAATGCAATGTCGAAAAACAGTTTTTTGCTCCGGACTGATTTTGCTGAATTTCAGGGATTTTTCAATGGGAGATTGAAGTTTTAGATCTCCTCCCTTCGATTGTTGGATCAGGTACGTTGACGATGTTTTTGATCCTTGTAAGGAAGCCATTGAAAATAACAAGAGCCTTAGGGTTGTTAAAGGAAGTTTATCTGTTGGGAAGAAACACATCATTGCATTAAAAGGAGAGGATGGCACCGTAACAAGAAATAGGGAAGAAATACTTAGAAGAGTTGAAGAATTCTACAAAAATCTATACGAAAGTAACAGTGAATTAAACGAAGACATTGAAATAGTCGAAGGAACAGCTCCTAAAATCTTAAAAGAAGAAGTTTCATTTGCAATAAAAAGTATGAAGAAAGGAAGAGCCCCTGGTGATGATGGTATTACATTAGATATCCTAAAAGAAGCTGGAGAATATGTAGAAGACATACTTGCAAAATTCTTTACCAAATGTCTTAACAGCGGTAACATACCAAACCAATGGGATTCTGCAACAGTAATTCTTTTGCATAAAAAAGGTGATAAAGAGGATTTGAAAAATTACCGACCAATTAGCTTGTTACCTGCTATTTATAAAATCTTCACAAAAGTGCTAACACATCGCCTGCAGAAAAAATTAGATGCAGCTCAACCAAGAGAACAAGCTGGATTTCGAAGTGGATTCAGTACAGTGGACCATATTCAAGTATTAAGAGAATTAATTGAAAGAACACATGAATATGAACTTCCATTGTGTGTGGCATTTATTGACTATGAGAAGGCCTTTGACTCTATTAAAACATCAGCAGTCATCAACTCTTTAAGATCAACAGACATTGAGGATGTGTACATTGACATGGTGAAACGTGTGTATAAAAATGCAAGTGCAAAATTTCGGTTACATAAAGATACCAAAACTATCAAAATTGGTAAAGGTGTGAGGCAGGGAGATACCATTTCTCCAAAACTTTTTACTTCAGCTTTACAGATGATTTTTCAGCAGATAAATTGGAATGACAAGGGAATAAAAATAAATGGTGAATATTTAAATCATTTGCGGTTTGCTGATGACATTGTTATTTTTTCAACGAACCCATCAGAACTCCAAGACATGGTACAGGAGCTCTCAACTAGAAGTAAAGAAGTTGGACTGAAGATGAACCTACAAAAAACTAAATCTATATTTGCTAAAATTAGAAGAGAGCTCTTCAATTTTCTAATTGAAATATCACCTACCTTCATTATTTTTCGAAATAGAATTTTAACTTCCTCAATGCTTAACAAGGGGCGCTGCTATTCATCCCATCTGAGAATGCATAGTCGTTTTACTAGCAATACCTAATTTCTGTTACATCTTGTTTTGGTCATGAAGTTGTGGCCGCGTCCGGACTTTCTAGGAACCTGTACAAAATGAAACTGGCGATGAGTAAGTAAACCGATATAACCTGGCTTAACAACTGTTTCCCTTAACAGAAAAAGTTCTCTCCTATGTTGCAACACAAAATCACCGATATTCGATGCATAGATTGCACAACCTGCTTGCGATGTGTCTTTGACTCTCATCTGACCTTGAAGGATCATTTGCAAAAGTAAGCAGAAAGAAGAATGCGCATAAACTCAGTTTAGAGAGGTAAATTAAGTATCTGAAAAAAAATCTATATATGGCCTGCAAAAGGGTTGCTGGTATCTAACTGGAAGGAGACCCACACGCTGAACGTATGTGACGATGTGTGGAACCGGCCAGGCCAGTAACCTAGTGTCCTACCCCGCCTTCAAGTGGTGCAGGCTGAGCTTTCTATTTATGTGGCAAATTAATATTTGCTGCACGGATAGAAAGGCGGAAGGGGAGGGCTAATTCACCAACCCGTCTAGCCAGCGTGGTGAAATTATGGCTAATTCCTCCATTATGTTGACACACCAGAAACCATGGCCCCTAGTCTCCAGGTGCTGGAGTGCTCCTGATCAAGGCAGCGGTCAGTGTGGCATGAAAGCAGGGGGTGCTAAGAATCACTGGAATGGCCCAGGCTGCCGTTTGTTATTGACCTTGGCTACGTTTAATGGACGATCCCTTGCTTCTGAAGCAAAACTTCAGGAATTGGAAGAGGAACTAGACAAGATCAAATGGGACATTGTAGGACTCAGTGAAGTTAGAAGAAAAGGTGAAGAGTTGGTGGAACTTAAAAGTGGACATTTGTTTTATTATAGAGGAACGGAAACTGGAAGAACAAGTGGTGTTGGCTTCTTAATCAACAAAAGAATTAAAGACTGTCTTCTGGAAGTTGAAAGTACATCAGATCGAGCAGCGAGGCTCGTTGTTCAACTAACCCAGCGATACCAACTTCAAATAGTACAGGTATATGCACCAACATCAAGCCATACCGACGAAGAGGTTGAAGAATTTTATGAAGAAATCAAAGAGTTACACACCAAAGGGAAACAACATATCAAGCTCATCATGGGAGATTTTAATGCAAGAATTGGACAACAGGAACAAGGAGAGGACAGTGGTCGGTAAATTTTGATATGGGAAAGAAATGAACGTATGGATCAACTCATCGGAATTTGCATGCTGGAAACTCTTATAATCAAGGAATTCATTTTTTAAGAAGAAACCGCAAAGAAAATGGACATGGAAACACCCAAATGGGGGAACTAGCGAAATTGACTATATCCTGGCAAACAAGAAATCAATTATTGAAGATTGCAGTGTACTGAACAGATTTAATACTGGAAGTGATCATCGAATGGTGAGATGTAAAGTGCACTTAAATACTAAATTAGAACGACAGAAGCTCATTAGGAAACAAGTAAGTAAGAGGGTGGATTTAAAGAAATTAAAAGAAAATACCGAGGCATTCAAGTTGGAATTAAAAAATCGCTTTTCTGCACTGGAAGGACTTATTGAAGAAATTGATATCTCAGAAGCAAATGAAAACATTGTTAAGACAATAGTTGAAACTGCTGGGGAAATTGGTGGTGTAACCTGTAAAAAGCACAATAGCAAATTATCTGAGAAGACGAAACAGCTCATGAAAAGGCGAAGAGATATGAAGGTGGACAATCAAAATACCAGTTCCAGGATTGAGTACATAGAACTTTGTAAAACTCTGCGCAAAAGCATGAAAGAAGACATAAGAAAATTCAACTGTGAGTTAGTAAGGAAAGCCATTGAAAATAACAAGAGCCTTAGGGTTGTTAAAGGAAGTTTATCTGTTGGGAAGAAACACATCATTGCATTAAAAGGAGAGGATGGCACCGTAACAAGAAATAGGGAAGAAATACTTAGAAGAGTTGAAGAATTCTACAAAAAACTATATGAAAGTAACAGTGGATTAAACGAAGACTCTGAGATAGTCGAAGGAACAGCTCCTAAAATCTTAAAAGAAGAAGTTTCATTTGCAATAAAAAGTATGAAGAAAGGAAGAGCCCCTGGCGATGATGGTATTACATTAGATATCTTAAAAGAAGCTGGAGAATATGTAGAAGACATACTTGCAAAATTCTTTACCAAATGTCTTAACAGCGGTAACATACCAAACCAATGGGATTCTGCAACAGTAATTCTTTTGCATAAAAAAGGTGATAAAGAGGATTTGAAAAATTACCGACCAATTAGCTTGTTACCTGCTATTTATAAAATCTTCACAAAAGTTCTAACACATCGCCTGCAGAAAAAATTAGATGCAGCTCAACTGGGCAGGAAGAAGCTTTCGGATTTCGAAGAGGATCTTGTACAGTGGACCACATCCAAGGCGAATTAATTGAAAGAAACACATGACTACAATCATTGTGTTGCATTTATTGACTATGAGAAGGCCTTTGACTCTATAAAAACATCAGCAGTCATCAACTCTTTAAGATCAACAGACATTGAGGATGTGTACATTGACATGGTGAAACGTGTGTATAAAAATGCAAGTGCAAAATTTCGGTTACATAAAGATACCAAAACTATCAAACTTGGCAAAGGGGTGAGGCAGGGAGATACCATTTCTCCAAAACTTTTTACTTCTGCTTTACAGATGATTTTTCAGCTGATAAATTGGAATAACAAGGGAATAAAAATAAATGGTGAATATTTAAATCATCTGCGGTTTGCTGATGACATTGTTATTTTTTCAACGGACCCATTAGAACTCCAAGACATGGTACAAGAGCTCTCAACTAGAAGTGAAGAAGTTGGACTCAAGATGAACCTACAAAAAACTAAGATCATGTTCAATAATTTTGTAGAGGAAACAAAAATACAAGTTGACAACATTGAGCTAGAAATTGCTGATTCATATATTTACCTTGGCCAGCTGATTTCAATGGATGGCAACATTATGAAAGAACTCAACAGACGTATTAAACTTGGCTGGAGTGCATTTGGAAGAAACAGTTTTATCCTGAAGGGGAAATTGCCTTTGTGTCTAAAAAGAAAGGTCTTCAACCAGTGTGTATTGCCAGTCCTCTCTTATGGATCAGAGACATGGAGTCTAACAGTTGGAGCAATACGAAAGTTACAGACAACGCAAAGGAGCATGGAGAGGTGCATGCTTGGAATAACTAGGAGAGATCGAAAAAGAAACACTTGGGTGAGAGAGCAAACTAGAGTAGAGGACATCATTGTTAAAGTAAAAGGGCTGAAATGGCGATGGGCTGGGCATATTGCAAGAAGAACTGATCAACGATGGACAACAGAAATTCTGAACTGGATTCCAAGAGACCACCGAAGACCTAGAAAACGTCCTCAAACTAGATGGGTGGATGAAATAAGAAAACAGGTTGGGGTGACGTGGAAACGAATGGCCCAGGATAGACTTGTGTGGAAAGCATTTGGAGAGACCTTCATCCAGCAGTGGATAGATAATGGTTGAATATGATGATGATGATGATGATATATATATATATATACTGTTACCTACCTCATCCTGGCCTTAACTTTATAGCGGCTCAGACTTTACTTAATTTTTTCTCTTTTCGTAATTAGTATAGCTTATGAAAGAGCGAGTAAAAAACAAGTTAAAAATGTTTAATTACACTGTTGATAGCTATTTTGGTCGCTAATCCACCACCATCTTCATAACTGTTCTGAGGATGGTGGCGGATTAACCATCGAAAAGCTATCAACAGTGTAATTAAACCTTTTTAACTGCGTCAATTCGTTGCTTTTTACTCGCTCTTTTATAATTTTACGCAGTGTGTAGCAACAAATCAAGTGGTATAGCTTAATTAGTTCTAATTTAAAATATTTACTAATGGCAAAATTTATGTAAAATAACATTCCGTTAAAATTGAGTTTCGTTTAGAATGTTTATCATGACTTGGCCCGTCAATAAAATAGAGTATACTACATTTTCAATTGAAATAAAAATAAAGAAAATTACGTTTTATAAAGTAACGTATTTTTTTTTAGGTAACAGACGGAGATATCAATGATACGATGGAGTTAAGTGTCAAAGGTCCTTTTGCACGGTGAGTGATTACGGAAAGACATTGTATGTAAAAAATTAGAAACATTTTTTAAATTTTCTAGATTTGTTAGGGAATCTGTCCGCCGGAAAATTTAGGTTTGGATTTGCATGAAAAGAACAATTTTTTTTAAATGATTTAGGAGCAATAACCTTTAAGGTTCAAAACTGATCGAAGAGGATCTTCAGTCATTGATCTTATTGCTTTCTTTTACTCTCACCTATTTCATCTCAACTGTGACCGTTTGCGATGTTTTTAACACGGATCAAGGTTTTTGCACTCAATAAAATATCCGTTTCCATTGACATGGTGCGGAGTAACGCTCCGTTAAGGCGAAAATCCGGAGAATCAACCATCAGCTCTTTATCTTTCTTAACATCTAGTAAATGCTTGAGAACTTTTTTGATGAAAGACATGGATGGGAAGGATATAGTTTTAATACAAGATTTGCACAATGTATGTGCATTCGTCAAATAGAGATACACGGTAATTTCTCGCGTATACGTCTCCTCAAGTGGCCTACTCAAAACGGGAGAGATGTGTAAGTGAAAGTTAAAGCAAGCCGCTTAAGCTTAAAATATAATACGGAGTAAGAATACAAGCAGAATAAAATATAAAGTAATCTCAAAATTTTATTTACTATCATATTTGTATTTCTAGCTTTTCAATGCAGTGCACAATTTAAAATCGATTTTGCGATTTTCTGCCATTGACAATAATTTTTTCAAGTTCACAGAAATGAGAATGTGTAGTATTCAATGCATGAGTGGAATCTATATGGTATCCAAGAGTTTGCTGTGCATTCTTTTACGCTCCATCGATCACATGGTCTATTGTTCTACAGATTCATTTCAATCCATCTTATAAACGATTTCTCTTTATTTCAATGTTTACTTTACACATAAAAATTAAGATTTTTCATCTCACGAGCACATTTCTCTCCTCCATCCTTCACCTCAAATTTTCATTTTATTTCCAACTACATGACCCCTATAATTCATGGAGGTATAGTGCAGACATGTATTTATTACCATATATTATTTTCAACTTATTATTTATATTATACAATATTTATTTACATATCATTTTATTTCCAACTACATGACCCCTATAATTCATGGAGGTATAGCGCAGACTGGTATTCCATAAACACGTGTATTGGATTGAATTGGAAAAATTTCCAAAGGTTCCATTGTTTTCGCGAGTGCCGGGGACTCTTTTGGTAAATCTTTTTAATCATGTATCTCTTCATCGTCATTACCATCCCGAGTTTCACGAGCTGTTTCTTGAATATCCATTAAGTAAGCATCGTTAATCCTTTCTTCGATTCTAAGAAAACAAGATACACCCACTGTTAAAATCCCAATAATGGGCAGGGGTATTAATCACAGGAGAAAAACAAATCCCTACTTGAGAGAATAAATTTATTTTTCAATGGGAATACAGGGTACGGCGAATGGGGGGGAAGAGAGAGAGAGATCACCATTGACATAGAATTTGTTTGAAAAGTGTGCATTCAACAGGAAGATATGTCGGGAAAAATGTAAAATGCAAATTTCCAAGCCCCGTCAATGCTTTTCAAACTGAGACGTATAAACGAAAATCAAGTTGCATTATTTGTCTATCCTTTTGGCCGGAACTACTGAAAATAGACGTATAACTGAGACTCATAAAAGGGAGGACGTATATATGAGAGGTTACTATATATATATATTGGTGATAAAGGACGACAATATGTCGACGCTTTTTTGGTGCTCTTGAAAATTGTTACAAATCGTGGGAAATTGCGATTAATGAGAAGAGTAATTTAAACACCCAGATGCGAAAAGAAGCAAAGAGTGCTTTGGGTGAGTTGGAAGTTTTAATTGTCAAAGGATTTAAAAGTTTAAAAAACTGAACAATTTAGCTTGGTTTGTCAAAGTTCCTTGGTTGGCGGCTGTAAAAAATTCTATTAGGAAATTGTGGCGCCATCTATTGGTGAACGTAAAAACAAAACTTCTGAATTTAATATTGTCGTTGGATCAACAGATTCTAATTTTTCTATTGAGGATGTTAAAAAGCTAATTAAAGCTGAAGTGGATCCGAGTAAATCTAAATTTGGTGTTAGAGGCATGAAATGTGTGGATAAGGGAGTTATTGTAAAATGCTCTTCAGAAGAGGACAAAAGGCGGTTTTAAAGTGCATTACAAACTAAATTTAATTTGATCTCGACTTCTAAAAAGGGTAGAAATCCAACTCTTACTTTTAAAAAATGTTCCTAATGATGTTGATGAAGCGGAATTAATGAATGCGCTGAAAGAACAAAATCCCGAATTAAATGAATTTAGTGACGTGTGGAATCATACCCGGGTTAGATTCGTTTTGAAAAAATTTACCGATACAAAACACATTGTTTTGGAAGTTAACCCAGTTTGTCGCAAAAAACTTTTATTGTTGACCTCATCGAGATTGAACTGGACTACGTGTAGGGTAAATGATTTTACAGTGTTAAATCGTTTCAAATGTTTGTTATACAACCATAAGGCAGCTGAGTGTAGAAATCCTGTAACTTGTTTCAAGTGCACAGGAGAACATGAGTTCAGGGTGTTTTCAGGAGACTCAGGTTTGTGCTAATTGTGTTCGATTTAATAAGAAAACTAAAGATATTGACAAAAAAGTTTATGTTGTTCATAGGCCTTTTTCTGATTGCTACCCTAGTCATGAGTTTTTCAAAAACATATTGCCGGACTTTTTATGGCCGACTCTGCTTCCCGTTTTTTGCGTGTTGTTCAGTTAAATTTGCACAAGTCTAAGTCTGCCACTCAACAGTTGATTCTCCATATAGGAAATTACAACATTGATGTTGTGCTTATTCAAGAGCCTCATTGCTTTAGAGGAACTCTTTCTGGGAATCCGGGAAAGTGGAGAAGTTTCTTCAGTCCGGAATTTGAAGTTATCAAAGCGGCAATCATTATTCACTGAAGTTCCTTTTCTGCCTTCCTAGATGTAAAAAATTCTGCCTATAATATGGTTACTGTTGATGTTTCTACTGAAACTTCTGAATTTGTTTTATTCTCATACTATTTTGAACCTTCTATGAACATTGACGCTGATCTTACTAAAATTACTAGAGTTTTTTCAGGAAAAAACATACAACGGTTGGTCTGGGGTATAGATTCAAATAGCAAATCAGACATTTTGTTTAGTCCAATCACTGACCCCAGAAGTATTAAATTATGTGAATTTCTGAGCATCTGGCAGCTTTTAGTCATTAATGAAGATTGTAGACCAACTTTTTGTTCCACACAGGGATGCAGTTACATTGATGTAACGGTTGTTGGACAGAATCTTCTCACATTTATTCAAAATTGGTGTATTCCGGATGTTGAGTCATTATCTGATCATAGAATTGAAGTTTCTATACTCGATGTGCAAAATGTTTCCACTTATACCTCGATAGACGATCTCTTCAACGTTAAAATAGCAAACTGGAATCGATTTCAGAGTTATTGTGTTAATAAAATCGAAATTCTAAATTGTTTGCAGGTTTGTAATTGCCGAGAAATGCTAGAGAATGTTGTGTTAGAATTAAACCAATTAATCATCTCCGCTTCAAAAAAATCGATCCCACTGAGGAGAACTAGAATGCATAGTGTTCTTTGGTGGTCAATCGAGACTGCCTGTTTGCGTAAACATTTAAATGCAGCTACAAGAAAATACCAAAGCCAAAAAATTTTAACGTAAGGGAGGTTTTTAACGAAAAGTTTCTTCAAATAAGGCTGAAGTATTCGTCTTTACTGAAAGAGAGCAAACTTAATACTTGGAAGTAATTTCTCGAGGATGTAACTAAGCAAAATATTCGGAGAAAAATTTATACATTCGGTGTCAAAACGAATTTTAGTAAATGAATTGAAATTTCAGGTCTTGAACTATCTTCGGCTCTGGTTACTTCATCCTTTGAAGGTACTATTGATTCCATTATGAAGGAGTGTTTTCCTCCTGATAACATACTCAATGATGAAGATTTTCATAAACCTTTTCTGTCAGAAATGATTGCTCCTTACGATGTAGATTATGATTTCTCTTTTTCAAAGGCTGAAGTTGATAATGCTATAAGAAAGTTAAAGTTTGGAAAAGCTCCTGGGCCGGATAGGATAATAAATGAAATTATTCAAAATTTTCATAATGCGTGTCTTTCCTACCTTTGTGATTGGTTTAATACATGTTTGGACGAGGGACATTTTCCGGAACTCTGGAAGAAGGCTAGTGTTGTGCTCATACTTAAAGATAGTGAAACTAAACAAGTTCAGATTGATAATATTAGATGTATCAACCTTCTTTCATGTTTAGGTAAATGTCTCGAAAAACTCTGCATAAACAGATTAAATTGGCATTTGAAGAACGGAGATTTTTGAGTGATGATAAGTACGGTTTTACACCACAGCGGTCAACTGAAGATGCACTTCTACGTTTGTGTAATTCGGTTTAACTTGGTAAGGGGAAAAATTACGTTAAAATATTGTTGTTCCTTGACATAAGAGGAGCTTTTGATAATGCTTGGTGGCCAGGAATTCTTAAGATATTAAAACATGCTAATATGCCTAAAAACATATTTTATTTAATTAAGAGTTTTTGCATGCTCGCACTGCGGAACTTACGCTGGGCGCTCTACCAAAGAATATTATTTGTAAAAGGGATGTCCTCAAGGTTCCATCTCTGGAATCTTATCATGAATGACCTTTTAATTGTTCAAAGCAAAAATTTTGTCGATGCTTGTTCCTTGTCTCAAGATATTTTGGATGTTACTTTTCAATCGTCAAGACATTATAAACTGGAATTTAATCCATTCAAATAACCCGGGTTCGACTCCCAACAGTGCACAAAGAACGCTTACTCAGAGATCTCATAAAGATCGCACTGCTCACTGTAGTCCGGGGTTTGGTTCCCTAGGCCTTAAGAGGTTCGGATTCCTCGGAAAACAGTAGGTCCCGGCGCAGCATGACCACTGTAGTCTTTGAGCCGTAAAACCAAAAAACAAACAAACAATAATCCATTCAAGAGTAAAGATATGGTAGTGCATAAAAAATTAAGTACTGATTGCAGAATCAGTCTATCACTTGGAAATGTTCCTATCGAAAAAATTATGCAAATTAAATATTTGGGAGTTAACTTGGATAAAAAATTTCAGTGGAAGAATCATATTTCACACCTCTCAAATAAATACGAAACATTTTTTTCAGCTTTGTATAAAATCTCTATGAATACTTATGGACTCAGAATGGATATTCTTAGGTTAATTTATAAATAAGGCATTGTTCCTTTTATTTCATATGCGTCAAGGTTTGGGATAATTACCTTAGTGAAAAAAATTAACTGTAAGCTCCTTAGAAAAATTCAGAGGTTTCTTCTTAGAATTATTCGTGGCTACAGAACTTTTAGCTATGAGGCCCTTTTTGTTATCTCTGGTATTCCTCCCATTGACATTGACATTTTGAGCAATATTGCTATCTATCTATTTCTAGTTCCTCCGCTTCCTCCTCCCTCAATGGTAATCTCCCCATTTCCTATTTGCCGAATCCCATAAATAGAGATCCCATATCAACTTTTATTTATTTTGATGATGTTCTCGAGAATTATCATTTAGTTTGTTTCATTGATGGAAGTAAAATGAATGATAGAGTTGGCCTTGCTTTTGTAATGTATGAAAACGGAAAAGAAACAAAATATAAGAAATATCGGATTTGCAATAATTGTTCTGTTCTTCAGGCTTAATCTCGGCTTGGCTTGGCCCTCGGTTGGGCTTAAATCTCGCAGTGAAATGGGTTCATGAGTTCACTTCTGGTTTGAGATCAATGAAATTTTTGATTTGCAGCGACTCTCTTTCTTCGTTGCAGCTTTTGCAGAATATTAATACTGAAGAGAAACTTGTTGTTGAAGTACAAACCATTTTAAAAACTTTGCGAAATTTAGATACCGATATCTGTTTTGCTCATGTCCGTGGTCAGTGCGGAAATTTTGGCAATGAAAGGGTTGACGCCTTGGCAAAGCTAGCCACCCATCTAAATACAGAACTTCACCTGAGCGTCCCTGCTTCCCATTGGAGAGGTTTTTTCAAGAGAAATGCTATCTCTAATTACAATGCTGAATATCTCCGATATAACCCAAGGCTCAGTGGACCCAAAAAGTTTTTTCCTACTATTTTCAACTGGGTAAAGTTAAAAGCATATACAATAAACTTCAAATTCACTCAAATTTTGACTGGACATGAAAATTTTGGAAGCTACTTGAAGCGTTTCAAACTCCCTTTAGGTGAATTTTGCAGTTGTGGTGACGGCGAAGATAATGTTGAGCACATTATTTTAAATTGTGCTGTGTACTTTCCGCAGAAAGACGCTCTACAGGCCACTTTACAGAAACTGTTTATTTCTTGGTCACTGGCGGTTTTTGATTTAGTGACGTCGAAAGAGACTTGTTCTGCATTTCGGTCTTTTGTATATAAATTGGAGTTTTAACTTTTTTTATGCATGTTTTTAGCTACTCTTGTTATTGTATTTAATTCTTTGTTTTCAATATGTGTGTCAGTGTTTTACCTTATTTCTGTAAGTCTCGTGGTATACGATGTGAAAGACGGCGTAAATTGTATTCAATTAGAAAAAAAAAAGGTATATGCATATTCAGCTAGGAGATGAAGTACGACCTTTCCGACCTATCTTCTTTTTTCGACAATAAAATGCAGTAATATCTCTCTCCCAATAATATCGTTCTAATTAATAACCATTTCTGTTTAACGACGTCTCTTTATTCCTTGGAAGTCATTAATGAGAGAAATTACTGTATTTTGTTACATCTTAAGTTTATTATAACTTAACCATTCCATATTTACATAAACAATAAATGTTTAGGTTGCATGTAACTCATCATCTTTTATGACACATCCTACAACATTTCATGAAATATGAAAAACAAAACTACATGGAATGTTAATTTGATATTAAATTTCTAGAGAAGTAAAGATAGAATACCACCGCTTGATGAAGTAATACGATAAAATGTGCAAGACAACATAAAGCGAGTAAAATACTTGTATTATAAATAAGAGCCAGACTTTCGGCTGTGCAATGGGACAGATATCATCTGATGATGCTATCCCATTGAACAGCCGAAAGCCTGGCTCATGTTTTTAATAAAAGTAATTTACCCGCTTTACGTTGTCTTGCATATTTTACCTTATAAAATTTCTAATTATGAATTTTTTATTATTATTTTTAAATTATTTTATTTAGTATAAATTCGATCCAGAGTCTTAAGTACAGTATTCTGAGTGGAAACCTGAGATCTGTTATAACACAATTTTGTCTTTTATTACACAATCTTGATTTACGTTACATTATTTCGCTTTACATTACATTGGCCAAAACATTCTCGAGTCCAAGTTGATTAGCACAAGCGGTTTATTTTTAAGCTTCTCCTTTTTTTTCATCACGAATTGAACCTCAAATTTTAAATTGAGGTGATTAGCTGTATGTAAGATTTAAGTGACGTAATATAAGAAACCTGCAGTCCAAAGTTATAAAAGTTTTTAAAGTCTTATTGAAGTTTCATACCAAAGAGTATAGTTTACATTACTTATGCAAAACTTTTATATATGTAATTTGGAAATTTTTAGTAATAGTTTTTTCTTTCGTGTATAGAATATTTTCTGTGTCACATACCGGAGAGTTACGGATTAGAAACCTAGAATTTCTTAACGCCAGCACATGTCATGTAATATTGGTTGCTCGTGATGATGGCGTACCTCCACGACAATCCTCCGTACCCGTAACTGTACAATTTCCGGATGAAACTGTTGCCTCGGTTCGTAATCCAGGAGTTCTGCAGCGTAAGGCAAGTGGCGTCGGTGACGGCTCCTTGGTCCTCATGATTGTTTTTGGTGTTCTTCTTGGCACCTTACTGGTGGTCATAGTCACTCTGACGGTGTACATTCTTAAAACGTAAGTTATTAATTTATTATCCTTATTGTTGAATTTTTGCTCCCTAATTACACTGTTAACTTAGGAAGGTAAATAAATTGAAAGCCGAATGGCGAAAAATTTGATAGTGGTTCAACTATATCTTTTATTACAAAAGTTTGAATATGGTTAATTCTTCATAGATATATACGTGGACTTCCATTCCATGGATGGAGCAAATTTCTGATACAGCAAAGCGTGGGTTTTCAATTTACAATTGTTGTTGTTTTTTTTGTTTTCTTTGTGAATTTCTGCCGAAAAATAAAAGCAAATTTAGCAGATGAACGTAAAATTCATTTAAGACATCTTCATTTTTTTTGTCTTTCAGAATCTGCATTTAACTGATTTTTTTACCATTTGTAGGCTGCCTAGATTTCGAATTTTTAGTGATTTTTGCCAAAAATTTAATTTTCTTTTTAAATCTGCGTACTTTACCTCTGGCTTTAGAAACAGCCACTGCTTTCCATGGAAATGAAAGAATTTATTAATATTTTGGAATTTTTTTGATAAATACGCCAATTTCATGAGCCACATTACACGCAGTTCATTATATTACACAATCTGTCTCCCAAAGCAAGATAGTTGTCAATAAAGGAGATACTGACTTAAGTCCTTATTCCGAAAAGCAAATACAAAGATTTGTCGCGAGAAATCCTCCTCATTTCTGTATGAAAAATAATGGTATATGCAGATTTTACATGTCACCACACAGCTTTCTGAATAGCTTTTTATTCTTAGGTCATAATTTGATGAAAGTAACTATTTATTTACCAATAAAGTAGCAAATAATAACTGAATAACATATTTATTTGTTAAATAATTTTTATCCATGCTATATTATATAGCAATGTATAAAATATATACAATACATAATATATTGCTATAATGTACCAAATATATTATACAGTCGAACCTCGTTAAGACGAACACCAAAGGGAACAAAAAATCTGTTCCTATTAACAGCAATTCGTCTTATCCGGAAAGGGTAGTATGCTATACAATCTGACGGAACGTCAGAAAACTGTTCGTATTAAAAGTAATTCGTCTTAAGCATGTTCGTCTTAACGAGGTTCGACCGTAGTAATGTTCAATTTCATATAGAGAACATTATGAAAAGATCATAGACGTATGCAGAAAGTTCATAAGGGCTTACAGGCTCAATGGGAGGTTACTGGGCTATAACGCCACATATTTAGATATATATTTACAAAATTTCATCGCAACGGGGGGAATTACGATCTCCCCTCCCTTGAGCAGAGATTATGTCATGGAAAATGAAATTAAAAGTACCAAACACATGGCTAAAAATAGGAGCCAGAAACAAATCGTCACCCCTCCTTGAAAGATTTCGGATCCGCCCTTGCCCATGCATACACCAATGTAAAGAATCCTGGGTTATAAATTAAAAGAAATTAACACATTCATCGCGGCAATATTGCGCCTTCATCCTACCCCTTGCGCTAAGAATTCCCCCTCTAGCGCTAAAGTTAAAATGAAACGGAAATACCTTTAAAACTTTTTTTTATTTTACTTTCCTATTATTTATGATTATTTTTTATATTACATTCCGGATGCATCATGATACTGCTGACCTGAAAAATAATATCATTAGTCGGCGTGTAATTCGCGCCAACTTTACGATGATGAACTTATGATGTTGAAGCTATTTGACAATCATCAGTTTCACTTTCACTACTTTCTGAAATACTATCTATTCCATCAACATCAATATTCAAGCCTGAGGCACACTGAAGTGACTCCATATTTGCTTCATCTCCTTCTTCAATTTCTTCGACATCATGACTTTCACCTTTGGTGCTTGAATGGAAACACTGTCGTTAAGTTTACAATTGCTTTCCCTATCTAAGTCGACGTCGTCAACAAGCTCTTCGTCAGATAAATTGGGATATCTTATTGCCTCGTCAATTGAAAGAGACTTTCGTTTACTCATTTTTCTTTTCAAAAAATGTAAAAAAAAGTATGCAAAACGCACGACAAACGTAACAAGTTGTGCGGATACGAAAATTGCACCGAAGCTCTAAAAATCGTGCAATTAGCGCTGTCTTGTAGAAATTTTGTGAAAACATAATAATATGGACTGGGATGCGCTGAAAAGTTAATAAATAAGTCACTGGATGCACTACAACAATACAGAAAAACATAGTGTAGAGGACGAGTTATCTTGTCCCTAGCGCACAGCAAATAATCTTGGAAGACGAGATATCTCGTAGGTCGCAGCGAAAGTGTTAAACGCCATGATCTTAAACGAGCGTTTTCATCAAATAATCATAATTTTTTATTTTGCTGCTTGTACCACTTTACTAACCTTACTTTCTTAATGGTTTCTAATACGCAGTAAGCATTACCGAGACCACAGAGCGACCACAACTCCCTCAAGCAACACATCTGCAAATAAAATGGTTTACGTAACGGGGACGAATACTTCTCCTGGCAAGCCACCAGGCCCAAATGGAACAGGTCAAAGAACCGGTGTTGAAAACCCCGTTTTCAGTATGACAGAACATAATCACCTCAATCACCAGGTCAATCAACAACGAAATCCAGCACCACCAGCACCCCCTGCCGAAGTTACAGCCTGGAAACTCAACAACAACGGCGCCCCTGCCTTAGCACCAAAACCCAAAGACAAAGCATTAGATTCTCCGCAAATGCAAAACGGCACTGCTGGTAAAATCCAGAATGTATATTGGCCAAATGGCTCCATTCCAAGAAGAGTGAAGAAGCTCAGCTGGGAAGATGAGCAACCGAACAGGGTATGAAATATTATATTTTAATTCTTGTTATTTTTCTCTTAACTCTTAGCATTTGGTCTTTTGACCATTCGGTATCTCACATCCGAGCTGCTAGCTGATAGTGAGTAGTCGTTATTATATTATACGGATCGATTGACATTACCACCAGCCCTCTACACACTAGCACCAACGAGTAATCACCCGCCCGAGAATCCACCACACCCCAAGCTGTTTTCAATTTAACTGATTGGATGAAAACTAGGTTGTTAGCATGACTGTGCATTGGGATGAAATTCATAGCGTGTTACATTAGATTGACTACTTACTCGCTTCTTCCCCATCTATCTATGATGGTTGGTTATGCAGGAGACGCTCCCTGTCTGGAATTACAGCGCCACTTTCGACGGCCACCTTTTCCATCTCCCTTGTTTTACTCAAATCTCTCTTTCTGCTCTGCCATGAGATGTAATAATTTTCTAATGGATGTATATTTAACCGGAAAGGAATTTTATTTGAATTGACGGTAGAGAGCTAATACAGAATTATATATAAACGTTCTGTAAGAATCGTTATATCGTTGATCTTGAATTTGATTCGCGTTAATTACAAAAGCATGTTCTTCTTGCAAACTGATTTGTTAAATATTACTTGCCAAATTATCTGATTTATTGATTTTACAATAATGCTGTGACTTATAAATTTACAGACGGAGCTGGATCCTGACGTCAGTGTGACTCCGTTAGGAAAGACAACGGCCGATTCTCCGAAGCATCCGGGACTAACGGTGTACTTTTGACATTTTATAATGATGGCAACGTAAAGAATAAAGGGTTAGAGGCCATTAGCCTTCGCATCAAGCTTTCACCCACAAACTGTGATATATTGAACCGTAGCCAAAGTGTTTGAGGAAGTAGTTCGATTCAGACATTTTTGTTTATGTGTTCTTGTGTTTTATACGTACTCTTCCCGCCCAATTGACATATTTCAGAGCAGTGGGCAAAACTTTTCAGCAGGAAGAGAAATCACAACGTGTTTTTGAATCAAGTAGATATCGACGACGCACCAAATATATATTGGTGACGCAACAAGCGTATGTTGGTATCAGATTCTACGACAACTGCCGTTTTAGAAAAAGGACAATAAAGAATTTGCATATCGTCCAGTACATTACGGATGCAAGGGAGAATTACTATTTCAAGGACATGGAACGAACTTCAAATACGAAAATTCACTGCGTTAGTAATTTTACGGTTTCATGAATATACTGGTTTAATCATGAGATCTCTGAACTTGTAAATTTGTTACACAAACTCTCATAATGTTAACGTATGTTTTCAGAAAAGGATAAAAGACTGAATCCATTTCGTTAACATTTTTAATAACTTAAATTAATAACGTTCAAGTTCGATTGAACAGGATGGCGTTAAGAAGACGACATTATAAAGCATTCGACGTTGCGTTCTGGTGTAGTTATAAAGCCCAACCATTTGGTTCATTTATAAAGTTTTCCCAACGATCAAAATGTATTTTCTAATACAATCACTATAAAACAAATTCCTTTTTGACTTACGGAGGACGGTATATAGTGCCAACGCTGGAATTCCAAATTTGAAGGTGTCCGAATTTAACGTGTGCTAATATATATTGAAAGATGAATTTTGTAAATAACCGAATTTGCTACAGCATAAAATACTCAACGACTCAATTGAAGGCGACTGTTCAACATCATCAGTATCATATTAATTGCGTAACAAAAACGATTAATACACAACGTTTATATGACGCCACTTTCTACTTGGAAAGCATAACACACATTAGCTTGAAAATTCATTTTACTACGAAATACACGATAGTTTAATTACTTACAGCAGCTTCTAAAATCTCTACGGTTATATGGTCTTTTACAAGAAATCAACATTAGCAAAGCTAACCGTTACTAAAAATTGTCACATTTATAAACCAACCGAGTTAGCATTGCTAATATACAGTAATTTTGGTAAAATAATTTTACTCCTCTGCAACCAAATAATTTTATATAAGCCGACAATTATAAATAAATGCAAATGTATTCAATGACAATCTCACGAAATGTTTCTGAATTTGGTACACATTAAGAAACGCAAACAAAAAATAAGTATTATAGTAGAGTTCCTTTCACACGACAACATTCCTCATACATAATAAACATGTTGTCAGTTTGAAGAGTATAATTTGGAACTGTGTAAAGTAAAGAACGTGGCCTAAAATTAATGAAAATGGTCTTTCGTTCGGCGCTTGTGTACAAACCGTTTACAACATTTAAAATTCATTTCTACCGACTTTGAAATATTAAGAAGATTATGAAGTGGCTGTATATATATATATATATATGCTTTTATCACTTTTATAAATGCGCATTTTTTAAGGATAAACAATTTGTATACATTCAGAATATGAAATTCTTTATTGTTTTCAATAAAGCCGACACTTTTACGTGTTTATCGTTTGAATTCCTTTAATTAACTTGCTGATTGTATAACATGTTCATGATAAATGTGGCTACAGTTTGCAATACGATATTTCCAAATGAGGGCTGTTTCAGGGACAAAGACTGTAGAAGAGAAAAGCGACCCTGGGACATGCAAGTAAATGTGGTTTATGATAACATGGGGCACGGAATCCTGAAGAGGGTTGCACCAGTCTTTTCACATAAATTGTCTTTAACCTAACAGAAACCCGTACACAAACTTAAAACCAGTAAATGGGCGCAAGTGGGTACGCACAGATTTAGCCAAAACACTAGGTTACAGAAAAATATATTTATTCTCATTAGCTTTTTACTTCGTGTAAGATATTATTACCCTTCACAGGGATAACACAATTGCCAAATAATGGTCAACACAGAAAAGCCTCCGGGGCGAGATTTTTGTGAGTTTTCGTGGGGGAATTTATTATACAATAATTTTTGCCACCCACGTTTTAATTACAGCTCAAACTAGAGCTTATGTAATTTTGGAGAAAAAGAGACGCTTTCCTCATCCTGGATTCGAACCAGGGTCCCCGCGTTGAGCCCGCGGTGTCTTGACCTACTAGACGAATGACATCATTTTATATCATGCATGTACATTTATGCGTGTTCTTGAAGCATTTAATGATAGATCATGAACGAGTTCTTCCCAGTGATTAGCTTAGTCGCCTCTAACAACCCCTCGACCGCCAAAAGATAGGTTACATAAGTTGAAGCAATTGAACACCATAACTAAAATGCACTGTAAATTGCACCATTTTTTCAGAATAGTATATTATGAAAATCATAAACATGGGTCGATCCACCTATAACAAAATTCTAGCACTGTTTGATTATCGCTTTGCTTATAATCCACAGATAAATTAGTACCGCTCTTTCCCAAAATCTTGATAGCTCCAATATCTCTCTAAGTTAACCTGCAAAATACATATCCAATGTCTAAGTGTGAACAACGTGGCCTTCTACTTATTTTATGAGAATACAAATGCATTATTGTTAGACATAATACAATAAACTGAACCAATGCCCAACTGCGAAAATCAACTCGATAGCGCTAATACGAATTGTTAACAAAATTAATAAAGCTAATTAAAAAATACTCTTACAAGGTCCTCCGGTTCGCCAAGTCTTGAAGTAATCTCCGCCAGAATAGACATGTCGATAGTTACTTTGCACTTCTCCTATTGTTAAAAGGAAGAGGATCAAGTACAGCTCCTTTCTCAAACACCTTCTTCATCCAAGAGTCTTCAGGATGAAGGTTTTCAAGGATGGTCTTCAAGGAAGGATGAAGAAGTCTTCAGGCTGAGGTTAAAGAATGCCCCTTCCAACTATAGCATCGCCCAATCGCAGTCACCCCAAACACCTACACGATAAGTTACCAGGCAATTCTAGCATGATGACAGCCCATGCCGCCATTAGTGTATTAAACCGATATACTTACCCATAGCCTATTCCAATCATTCTAGTAAAGGAATATGGGACTTTCCAACATTTTAAGAGAACTGGGAGATGGGTTCTGATATTATGCTTCCAAGTATGATGTGCAAGTAGGGTTACAGTTATGCTGCTTCAGCTTGAACGGATACGGAAGGTACAGATTAAGGAATAAAAAGCGATAAAAGGTGTAATTTCTGAAAAATTATTTAAATTGCGCTTTTAGATATTATATCAAAAGTAAATTTAAATAACATTTTCGATTATTACTTCAGATAAAATCTTTATATAATATAAAATGGAAAAGTGCGTGAGGAAAAGGCATGAAGATGCTGTTTGAATAGAACTGGATAAGAAGAAAGCGCTACTGGCATATATACAATAGCGCTATTCAACTTAGCCTGCTCCATCCAAAGTACAAAATATTTTCGAACGTGGTGTAATCCGTGTTGAACTTAACATATTCTCACATTATGAAATCCGTACTTTCTGTAATCCCATCTGCACAAAAGAAAAGTCCTTTAGTAAGTCTTGTCTAGTTCGATCTATGACGCAGATATCTAGTTATTTCAGCAATCCGAACCTTTGTGGCCTAGGGAACTAAACCCCGATTACGGAACAGTAGAAATCACCGCAAATGCTGAGTACAATCAGTAGAGTAGCAATTCAAAACTCATGGGGTGGGCTCAAGTGGCTATGGGACTTAAGTGGCTTCAAAGGAGATTATGTGCTATGGCCTTAGAGAAAATAATTTGTTTTGACATCAACACTGTGGGGTGTCGGTTGAGCCCCGGACACCCTTCATCTCCTACGCCATAGGTGCAAGTGAGAATTTATATCCAGATTTATCAAACCAGGAAGTTGAAAACTCTATCTTGCGATGTTATGCAGGACTGTTGTTGATGGTCGTCGGCCATCTGGCATCCATACGACCGTCAGGAAACGGTCCATGCAAACCATGAAAGCACGCCGAAATGTGAATTTTCGCCCAGCGTCTAAATGACATCAGAAATAATCGACTTTTTTTTTCGGGGAGAAATTTTGGACAAAAGGTTATAAATATTTTCTTCACAACATTTTCCTATTTACAAATGAAGCCTAGAATTTGACACAAAATTACGACGATGCGTTTAACATTAGGTGTTTTATATATAGTTTCTCGGAATGTTCATAATCATTGCAAACGAAAGATTCTAAAACGTATTTTTGAATAATTTAATTCTGACTTTTCTTTTACTTTAAAATACATTTTCTGTTCTTCGCGTACGCTTTTTTTTGTTAATTCCGGAAATAAAAATCAGGAACTAATACATCATTATTATGTTTCGTTTGGAATCAAGCTACAAGTCTACGACATTAGCATTTAAGCGATAACATTACTTAACAAGAACTGCACCACGCTAACTGTATAACATGCTTCTATATTAATGACTATAGAGAATCTTCTACTGCTGAATTAATTCCACCTCATTGTACCCCATACTGTCAACCTCGTGATGTGTACTTCTTCAGTTAAGTAAAAAATTTCATTAAAAGGTTACAAAATTGTGTTGAAATCTTACAAGAAAATAGTCATTTAAACACGCGAGCAGATAGATGCTTTGAAGATCCATTCACTAGTTCTGGCGGTCCCCTTCCTTTATTTTCGTGTACGCTGCTTCTATGTTTTCATGTGTAACTAAAAAGCTTTCTGTAATCTGTGTTGTAATTAGGAATATTTTAGTGTGTGCTTCTCCTCTGTTTCACGAAATAATATTAAAATCGAAATTCCTTTAATTATATTTCTATACAGATCATTTCATTGTGACTGTTTTTGCTTGTTTATAAAAAAACAGATTTTTTAACTTTACAAGGAGGTGGTGTGAAAAGTATCGCACAACTAATGTCCAGAAGAAAATGGCAGAACAGCCTTAAGAAAGAGGCTGAAGAGCCAGAAAAAGCGTTCAGAAAAATGATAAGAAGAGTCCAAAGGAAGTTTTTTGATACTCTATTCATTGCCACAGCACTTTTTTTCTGGAAATCAAAACTAGGAACTAAGAAATCATTATTATGTTTCATACAGAATTAAATGGAAAGAGTAGGATATTAGCATTTAAACAACGACGTTACGCGTTCAGAACAACTGTACACAAAAAATGTAACGCACTGTCATGTCAGTAATGCTACAGAATACAAATTATATTTTACTAATTTATCAATGGTTTCCTTAAGAACCATGATTCATTGTGCAACGTGACCTATAAATATTTCTGAATTAATAATAATACGGCATCTTTCTGCCAGTTGAATGTCATTCATGAAAAAAATGTCAAATTTGTCTGAAATTTTTAACGCAGGTATTGAGACAGTGGAGAAAGTTTTATGATTTACCTTAACGATTCCTTGCAGAAGCTAATAAGACTTTGTCGTGAAAACGTTGCCATCCTTTAAGTAGAGCTGAGGCCAATAAGCCTGCCATTAGTAAATTAACAATGGCATTACTTATGGCCCTGAGTCCAACGCAAAGTATCAATATGCGCTCATGCTAATGCTTCAGTTCTGCAAATGTTGAATATGCAAAGTGTTACAAACCCACGTTGCAGCAAAATTTCGCTATTCTCTCTCTCTTGAATACAACCTAATGAAAAAAAACAGTTACATTCAATTCAGCCCTCCTCAGTATAAATCTTTGAAACATTTATTGACCATTTTTCGGAAAATAGAGTCTAGCGTTTGCTAAAAGTGGTCCAAGTAAAGGATGGAATGAACACATGCATAACGTTAACGATCACGACATAAATAGCAACCAACAACAGTTTCCGCATTAAATTTGTACACAATCATTGCATTCGTAAGTCGATAGCTGGCACAATAAAAGCATTTCTGTTTTATGCAAGGTACAGAAAAATAGCGTGTGCCATTACACACGTTCTTGAGCTCTTGTCTCACATGCCCGTACACAAAAATTTACTATACACCACTATACGTAAAGTGACTTCGGATCCTAGATACCTACAGCGACGCGTTCGCAACCATGCATGTAACCTGGATTTGAATCCAACAGGTACCTGCACTCTTTTTTTTTTTCAACAGATACGTAGTCCCGGGGTTTGATTTTCTAAGCGAAAGATGTTCGGATGATTATTCGAAAAACTTTGTGTCCGGCATACCAAAACTCCAGTTTTTTTCCATGATAAAACGAAAACATAATTGGTTCTGCAGCCAATCCCTTCCATGAAACTTCAAATCAAGATGAAAATGTAAAACAAGCTGCTACATTACGGTGGCATAATTATCAACGGTTAGCAATCAATTATAAAATTCATTGAAAATAATCGATTTGCATACTAGGCAGAAATTTACGTCAGAAAGGTGGATTGCTAGATCCCCATTACCGTTATTTCGTATTTGTGTATGAAAACTGAAATTTGACAGCTGTCACCTTAAAGAAAATGATGTGTTTTGCAACAGGTTTTATAATATAAAGATTTTACATGTACAAAAGTTTCAAAATCAAGAGAAAATTTAAAGGTTTGTTTTGTCGTTTAACTAAAAAGCATGAAATTTTTCTAAAGGCATAAAAATATAGAAAATTAGGGCCTAAACTTATCCGAGTGCATTTTATAGAACTTGAAAAAGATCGAAGTCTTCAAACCTGGCTATAGTTTCCATAGAATAGAATGGGTCGAATTTTCAAAAGTTGCTAGGATCGAAATGTAATAGTGCGGAAAAGTCGCTACTCGTCGAAATAAACACAGTGAAAAAGAAGTTTTGGAATAATGTTTTCAGGTAGTGCATGAACCCCAAAGTTTGAGAACTTAGCTTTTTATAGAAAATTTTTAAAAGTGCTTTAAATTGGTCGGATTCTCATGAAACTTTGGTTTTGTCAGTAATTTGGAACTAGTTAATGGGTGCTAATACTTCGACGGACAAAATAAAATACTTGACGGTTATTATACAAACAGGGCGGCTCTGTTTCTATGCTCACCATTGTTTTCATCTTAAGCATATTGGTGGCTAACAGTTTTATACTGCCAATTGGAGGTAAAATATTGTCGATTGGTGCTCAATAGAGGCACTCCACAGGCAGCTTGGCTTTCCCAATGCGTTTACATTATGATTAAGCTTACCTTGGAGAGGAAACGCAAACAAGTCGGAAGGCGGTGATTATACCCACGGGACAACTGAGGTACACAAAGCGTAAATGATGTATTTTTATTGGGAAATCAGATATTTTCTTCAGTGAATTACTGTAATGATTAATTAGAAATTACAAAATTACTCCAAATGGTTGATCATTAATTAATTATAGAGATTAATGATTTATTCCTATCGCTAAATCAAGGCACTATAATAATTTCAATTTTTTTGGTTTCTGTTCAAATTTCGCGAAGTAAAATTACACACTCTCGCGGATAAACGTAAGATATTCCATTCATGAACAGAAGCAAAAACTTGCTAAAACACAGCAAGCTGTAAGTGACATTGAGGGTTGAAACCTGGGTTAATGCAACTTGGAAGTTTATAACTCCACCTTGTGGTGTAACACAGGCTTGATTATTCGAGGCCAATTAATATTTATACAATTTTCAGGAACTTATCCATGACAACAGAGACTGTTGCCGCACAAATTAATCCTTCAGTCTTAATCTGTACGCATACCAAAATGTGAATTTCGGCACATTTGCTAATGACGTAGGAAATAATCGAATTTTATTACCGGGAGAAATTTTCGGAAAACAAATTATAAAAATTTTCCTCACCACCGCTTTTTACCATTTACAACTGAAATCTAGAATTTAACACAAAATGACAACAAGGTGTTTTAAATCAGGCGCTGTATGTACGATTATTTTTCAGTATGATCATAGTAAGTTCACCACCAAAGATTAAAATAAAAAACCTATTTCTATATAAATGAACACTGATTTTTCGTTTACTTCGAAATTCGTTCATGTTCTGTACTTGAGCTCCGCCTTTTTTCTATTCTGAAAACTAAAATTTTCTTAACAATCACCATTTATTAAAATGAATATAAAAATTACAGTTCAACTCAGTCCTCCCCAGTACAAATCTTTGAAACTTAATAAATAAAAAATAAATTTAATTTAATAATAAATCTGTTGGAAATAATCAATTTTAAATAATTCGACGACAACACTGCGCATTACAATGCTAATTGAAAAGGCAACAAATTAACACAGCTGAATAAAGTTGAATCGTTTACAGCTGTTCCAATAACCCTGAGCTATTTTCAGCAAAACGGTCGACGATAACACAACGTGTAATAATAAACGTGCGTTGAAAAACAGCGGTTACAGGTTACATATATATAATGAAACGAACAGTAAAAATAAAGCAAGCAAATGGATTAGGGGAAACATCTCTGGTAATGAAGCTTAAGTTTAAAGAAACGTCTCTGGTAGAACGTCAGTATACAGCCTTGTAGTATAAAATTAGTCTGTATGGGATGTGACGCACCGTGACCGCGTATTTCATTCCATACAGATAAATGTTATCGTTGGCCGTTCTTACGAAAATAACCCAGTGCTATTAATACCGCTGTAAATGATTCAACTTTATTATACTGTTTTCATTGGTTGCCCTTTCAATTTTTCATTATCAGAAATAAACTTCCGCCCACAAAAAGTGGATTATTAGATCCCCTTCATCGTTCTTTCTTATTTGAAGATTACACCTGAAGTTTAGCAGCTGCCTTCTTAAAGAACATCGTGTGTTTTTCTACAGGATTTACAATGGACAGAGTTTAGGTGTACAATGGTTTTAAAATCAATGAAAAATTTAAAGTTTTTTTTTTTTTACTGTACGTCATTTTACATATAAAAAAAAAGCTAAGATTTTTCTAAAAGTTAATATGTAGAAAATCTGACTTAAACATACCTCAATACTTTTTACAGTATCTGAAGATTCTTGAATTCCTAAAAACCTGGTTAGGCTTTGTATAGAACTGAGATAGTAGGAGTGCCATTGGTATTCAAATAATGGCATTCTACTACTAGCACAGTCCTAGGCAAAGTAAGGTGCGTGCTTTGGATGTATATCAGGTGGGTGATGAAGAATGAATTCTGAAATTTAAAGAAGTCCTTAAAAACATTACCATTTTCTAGTATAAAATGCATTAATATGCGAAGTTATCATAAAATACAGAAGATGTATACAGGGTAATGAAAACAGTTTTAATGGCAATTATTCATTTACAAGTTAAAAAGTAAAGAAAAGACTTCCTAGGGAAGAAGAGCTACAATTATGCAGTCCAACTTTACGCGAGTTATAAAGCTACACACTGTTATGCTTTTACATGTTTATCTCTGGAACAGCATTTAAATACGATAGAGTAATTCGCTGACAACTGATTCCATTCTTTATTCTTGAAAATGAAATCACCAAACCGCATTTCTTATCAACGCATCTATGTTAATGTGCAGATATATTTAAACCGAATCTCCTGTTTTTGTATTGTAATAGAGACCTTTGCCTTTTGACAGCTTTCGGTTATTTATCAGAACGTAGATTTTGAAATTTCCACGGAGGTTATACAGAAAGGACTGGAAAAGAAATGTCAGATTTTTAACTTTGCAGGGAGGTTGTGTGAAAAGTATCGCACAACTAATGTCCAGAAAAAAATGGCAGAAGAGCCTTAAGAAAGGGCCACAAGAGCCAGAAAAAGCGTTCAGAAAAACGATAAGAAGAGTCCGAAGGAAGTTTTTTGATACACTATGACAAGCGACAGCACTTTTTTTTTCTTCTGGAAATCAAAACTGGGAACTAAGAATCATTGTCATGTTTTGTATAGAATTAAATGGAAAGAGTAGGATATTAGTATTTAAACAACGATGTTACGCGTTCAGAACAACTGTACACCAACAATGTAACACACTGTTATGTCAATAATGCTACAGAATACAAATTCAATTTTACCAATTTATCAATGGTTTTCTTAAGAACCATAATTCATATTGCAACACGACCTAGAAATATTTTTGAATTAATAATAATACAGCATCTGTATGCCAGTTGAATGCCGTTCATGAAATAAATGCCAAAGTTTTCTGAAATTTTGAACGCAGGTATTGAGACAATCGAGAAAGTTTTATGACTTACCTTAACGTTTCCTTGCAGAAGCTAATAAAGCTTTGTCGTGAAAAGGTTGCCATCTTTTACGTAGAGCTGAGGCCAATAAGCCTGCCATTAGTAAATTAACAATGGCATTACTTATGGACCTGAGTCCAACGCAAAGTATCAATATGCGCTCATGCTAATGCTTCAGTTCTGGAAATGTTGAATATGCAAAGTGTTACAAACCCACGTTGCAGCAAAATTTCGCTATTCTCTCTCTCTCTCTCTCTCTTGAAGTCAACCTAATGAAAAAAAACAGTTACATTCAATTCAGCCCTCCTCAGTATAAATCTTTGAAACATTTATTGACCATTTTTCAGAAAATAGAGTCTAGCGTTTGCGTAAAAGTGGTCCAAGTAAAGGATGGAATGAACACATGCATAACGTTAACGATCACGACATAAATAGCAACCAACAACAGTTTCCGCATTAAATTTGTACACAATCATTGCATTCGTAAGTCGATAGCTGGCACAATAAAAGCATTTCTGTTTTATGCAAGGTACAGAAAAATAGCGTGTGCCATTACACACGTTCTTGAGCTCTTGTCTCACATGCCCGTACACAAAAATTTACTATACACCACTACACGTAAAGTGACTTCGGATCCTAGATACCTACAGTGACGCGTTCGCAACCATGCATGTAACCTGGATTTGAATCCAACAGGTACCTGCACTCTTTTTTTTTTTCAACAGATACGTAGTCCCGGGGTTTGATTTTCTAAGCGAAAGATGTTCGGATGATTATTCGAAAAACTTTGTGTCCGGCATACCAAACTCCAGTTTTTTTCCATGATAAAACGAAAACATAATTGGTTCTGCAGCCAATCCCTTCCATGAAACTTCAAATGCAAATTAATATAATACAGCATCTTTATGCCAGTTGAATGCCATTCATGAAATAAATGCCAAAGTTTTCTGAAATTTTGAACCCAGGTATTGAGACAGTCGAGAAAGTTTTATGACTTACCTTAACGTTTCCTTGCAGAAGCTAATAAAGCTTTGTCGTGAAAACGTTGCCATCTTTTACGTAGAGCTGAGGCCAATAAGCCTGCCATTAGTAAATTAACAATGGCATTACTTATGGACCTGAGTCCAACGCAAAGTATCAATATGCGCTCATGCTAATGCTTCAGTTCTGGAAATGTTGAATATGCAAAGTGTTACAAACCCACGTTGCAGCAAAATTTCGCTATTCTCTCTCTCTCTCTTGAAGTCAACCTAATGAAAAAAAACAGTTACATTCAATTCAGCCCTCCTCAGTATAAATCTTTGAAACATTTATTAACCATTTTTCAGAAAATAGAGTCTAGCGTTTGCGTAAAAGTGATCCAAGTAAAGGATGGAATGAACACATGCATAACGTTAACGATCACGACATAAATAGCAACCAACAACAGTTTCCGCATTAAATTTGTACACAATCATTGCATTCGTAAGTCGATAGCTGGCACAATAAAAGCATTTCTGTTTTATGCAAGGTACAGAAAAATAGCGTGTGCCATTACACACGTTCTTGAGCTCTTGTCTCACATGCCCGTACACAAAAATTTACTATACACCACTACACGTAAAGTGACTTCGGATCCTAGATACCTACAGTGACGCGTTCGCAACCATGCATGTAACCTGGATTTGAATCCAACAGGTACCTGCACTCTTTTTTTTTTTCAACAGATACGTAGTCCCGGGGTTTGATTTTCTAAGCGAAAGATGTTCGGATGATTATTCGAAAAACTTTGTGTCCGGCATACCAGAACTCCAGTTTTTTTCCATGATAAAACGAAAACATAATTGGTTCTGCAGCCAATCCCTTCCATGAAACTTCAAATCAAGATGAAAATATAAAACAAGCTGCTACATTACGGTGGCATAATTATCAACGGTTAGCAATCAATTATAAAATTCATTCATTGAAAATAATCGTTTTTCATACTAGGCATAAATTTACATCAAAAAGGTCGATTGCTAGATCCCCTTTACCGTTATTTAGTATTTGTGGATGAAAACTGAAATTTGACAGCTCTCATCTTAAAGGTCATGATATGTTTTGCAACAGGTTTTATAATATAAAGATTTGACATGTACAAAGGTTAGAAAATCAAAGAGAAAATTTGAAGTTTTGTTTTGTCGTTTAACTAAAAAGCATGAAAATTTTCTAAAGGCATAAAAATATAGAAAATTAGGGCCTAAACTTATCCGAGTGCATTTTATAGAACTTGAAAAAGATCGAAGTCTTCAAACCTGGCTATAGTTTCCATAGAATAGAATGGGTCGAATTTT
>QLNU02004431.1:90939-110568 GCA_006491805.2 Dysdera silvatica | reverse complement strand
TTATTACGTATTTTTTAAAGACCAGTCATTTTGACTGGTTTTGGTAGAAATAGCTTCGTCTTAAGTGTCGGTAGTTCTAGTGTTAAATGACAAATCTGTAATTTCCAATTTTTGGCAAATGTCTTTATTTTTAACACTTTATCCACTAGTTCAACTTTATCCACTAGTTACTGTTGCTTTCAAGTTTTACTTTAACTTCACTGAAAATGTCCTTAAAAGCGCATATCTCATCATAGAGCTCTATACAATTTGTATTTTTGTTGTCGTTACATGTTGAAAAGTTTTCTAAATCATAATAATTTTTTCGTAGGATTGAATTATCAATATTTAATAAATAGTGAATGCAACTTTTTTTTTTGCCTCAGAACTCTTTCTACATGAGTTTCCATGACGGAATCAAACTTAACAAAAAAGTTCCATAACTTTTATAACTTTCCATAACAGAAAAGTTCCATAACTAAAGTTCCATGCTTTAGAAAGTGTCCATTTCCTTTTTGATGCAATGCATCTGATGATCCTCGAAATGCAATATTTTGCTCTCCAAAAAATTTGACTATTTCAATTAATCTTTCTAAAACATTTGACTGATGTTTTTTCTCCATTTCTTACGCGTTCTGAGTTTGTAAGTCAGTAATTTATCTGTTTTTCAGATTCTTTTGAAGTTTTTTCTATTTTAAGAAACACTTCATCTGCCTCATACTAGTTCCGTGCTGATGTAAAGTTTTGGATGTGTTTCCCAAATCATCATATCCTTTGACGAGATTAATATTATTAGCAGAAGTAAAAAAGCTTAAAACAAAAGCAGAAGACGGAGTTGGAAGATAATGAATAAATTAACCACGCTCATGCCACTAATTCTTCATTTTCCTGTTATAATAAACATCACTGAATTCATGTCCATTAATGCCTCCAATATTGAAAATTCGCCTAAGATGCTTTTTACCAAACATTTTCTCAGCACCAACCCTATGGAGGCGCCTTCCTTGCTTGGCGCCCACCCTTGCAGGCCTGCTAGAACAGGTCCTGGATACAAGCATGATGATAAAGTAAAATTAATTTACACTTAGCTCTGATACTAAGGTTAATATCATTTTTTTTTTAAATTAACCTATTTAAAAAAGTTATTCATTTCTAGGGTAGTGATTGACCATAAAACACAGGGGAATAACTAAGGAAAAGAAAACCACTTCCCTGGCCCCGCTCGGTTTCGAACTAAAGGCTTTCTGCGTGCAAAGCGGAAGTGATAATAACCACTATACAACAGAAACACAACAAAAGCGTATTTATACCTTAAAAGCAGGAGTATTTATACCTTAAAAGCACACGACATTTTAAGGTTCTCTGCTATTACGACATATTTCTTTCTTTTTTTTCCATACTTATTATTTTCGATGACCTATTTTGAATTATTATATTTTTCATATCTTTGACAACCAGAGAAGCAGAGGCGCAAAACGCGATGTCCTAATCATCTATGCATTTGATTAGCTGACCTGAGCTGTATCTGGTGCTTCTCAAGCACTGGTTGTCGCTATTTGTGCATACTGAACGGTTTTAGAACTGGCGCTGTGAGTGGTTTGCAACCCTAGGTTCTATGGTGAACATTGTTCGTCTTAATGGGTACTATAACCTCTTTTATTTTGTCAAACGAATTCACGAACACCCTGTGTAAAAAAAAAAATGCTTCCCAAAGGTATGTTAAGGTATTTTCACCACATTTTTTTTTTTCGTTTTAATTCTTGTTTTTAATTATTATATAACATAACTTTTGTATATACTGTGACTGACATTAACAGATATTCAAAAGTTTTTGTATGGAAGACAAGTAGCTTCGTGACATGCAGTTGGTTGTACATGCATGCCAACATGTATTATTTTATGTGTGTTATTTTATAGAAAATTCTTCTGATATTTCATAATTCTTTTAAGTTACAAGCCCAGTTGATTTAGAAAATGTAAGCGCTATTTTTGTGTCATTTTTCATAAATAGTTTGTAGTTTTAGGTTCCAAACTAAAGCAACGGGTTGTTTCTGATGGGATTGACGCCTGATGGGGACTCAAACCAGGATGCATTTAGAGCAGCGATTTTCAACCTTTTTCATCTTACGACACATCAAACCTAATTACAAAAATTTTGCGACACACCAAAAAATATATTTTTCGCCGATCTAATATAGATAGATAAACAATAAATAAATAAAAATGGGTGTAATTTTGATTGGTCTATAGAATATTCATAATTAGTAGTATCTCTAAGCAATATATAATAAGCACATTTCGGTCTTCTCGGATGCTCCAGCGGACAATTTAGTGGCCTGCTAGTTCAGTTGGTTTACTTATTTATTGTGTTACTCGGAATAGTTGACCACTGTTCCCTTATACGCTATGACTGTGGTGGATGTTGCCATTTTTTTGCTTGAAGATCTCAGAGAAAAGAAGTTAGTGCCTGTAACTAAATAGTCAGGTGTTCCATGATTTGAAAACTCTCGCGACACACCTGTAGACCTCTCGCGACACACCAGTTGAAACTCTCTAATTTAAAGGGGAAACGAACCCAACTCAGAGGCCCAAAAGCCAGAACTGCAACCATTTGGTCGCCCCATGCGCCTCTACTAAATGACAAAGCGAGTACTTTTTCTTTCGTTTTGAAAAATCAACACATTCAATGTGCGAAAGGTGGAGTTCACGAAAGTTTCACAAGATTGCTAGATGTGGTAACAGTGGTTTGGGTTTTCCCTATCTTTCCACAGTAGAGCAAACAGACTTCATGTTTTAACCATGGCTGCCGTGGAAACCATTAGAATAATATAGTGAAGAGGGAAAACGTACGAAGGGCCAAAGAAGAATAGATAACATTGAGCATATTTGCTAAATTTCATTATCTTTATGAAATTCTGTCTTGTGAAGATGAGCAAAACCATTCTTTTTTGTGAGTTGACTCGTTAGTTCTGATTCACTTTTGGGAGTTAACTCTTTGGAGAAACTCATTGGCTCCTCATCAGTCAGACAGATAGAAAAAAATTTGTGAGGCAAGTTAGTTGGGGGAGATGGAATCTGTGTAACTTTCGCTATATAATTGGGAACTAGGGACAGGAAATAATTTGCATAATTTACCTTCATAGTTTTTATATTATTTTTTTAACAAGGTAGTTCATTAAGAATGTGGAGTACTAGAAAGACTTTCTGATCTTTTCTTTCTTGTCTATGAGTTAATAATCTTCTCAGTGTCAATTTGGTTAAACTAAGGGAAATTTTAAAATTACGAACCCTCACCAATTCAAAACATTTAAGATGATTTAAAACTGTTTAAGATAGAAGATTCTAATTTTAAGATTAAACAAAAAAATATTTTTTTAACTCTCAACTGGTTAAAAAAAACTCATAACTGGTATTGTTGGGTTAACGCTCTTATTACAGTGTTATTTTAGATGTTAATTTTCGGGTGATGAAACACTTAAACCTTTACTACCCCTGGCTTAGCTAGTGTCAATGGTAATCCGCAAACAAACAAATAAATAAATAAATAAATAAGCACTAACGAACAAAACTTTTACATTTATAGGGAAAACAACATTGCCATGATAGGGATGTTTAGCACAATGATTTTTTTTTTATTTATAAAATGTTCTCTTTAAATGGCGTACGGGCAAAAATAATACACGTTTTGTCATTAAAGCTTATTAAATAACGTCATTACACCTGCCCAATAAATCCGATCGAAGCAAAATTCTAAAATTTTTACTTCAAAATCAAGGGTAGGGATCTATGCATTGTTGCCAACTTTAAGTTCATATCTAGAAATGTTTCAACATATAGCTAGAATTAGCTGATTTTTATCGATTATCTAAAAACCTTATTTAGACAACATTTTGCATTTTAATAATATATAAGTAAGGAATCTTTAAAGAAAAACATTAAATGCTAATTCTATATCAGTAATAATTATTTAAAGCTCTATTTTATAAGCTAGATAAGGTCAAAATTTTTAGCCAGATCTGAGAGAAACTGAGTTATAATTCTTTTCAATAAATTAGTTACAATTCTGACTCATTTTGGTGTGTTAACGCTTTTGACTAACTCATCAACTTTCGCACATCTCTTTAGCATCTTAGACTCCACATCCTTTCATTTACTATAATTCTCATTCAGAAGCATCCCAAGACAGTATATGAAGTTCCTATGTTTAAAAATTTTCTGCAAATAAACTTTTTGATTATGGCGGGAATTCAAATTAAAAAACGAGCAGACTATGCTTAAATACCAATTACTTACTACTATTATTCTATCAATAAATGGTGTGTGAATTAGAAAAAAACTATGTCAGGTCACTGACGTAATTATACAGATTGGTTGGTTGAACTTTTATGGCGCAAGGACAGCAAGGTTCATTCTGAGACAAACAAGATGGCGTCACATTCAAACATGATCGATAATATCAAGGAGGGAAATTGAGCCTAAAATAGAAAAATCAGATCGCCTCACAAAGTAAAGTATAACGTGTTATTGTGATTTTAACAAGACTTGGCACCAACTGAATGTGAACACACAGTAAAACACTAATCAAATATTCATGCAACCACACGTACTTTTATAATAAATGTTCGAATCACTAAGAATCTGCAAAATAATAGCATTGCACAATGAGAAATCACAAATCTGCAGAGATTGCACAAATACAGGAAAAATTCCAAGAAATATGGCAGTTATTTGAAAGTATCATTAAACATATTTCAAAGAATTGGTGGCAGCTGCACAATTTTCTGAGTAATGGAAATAGAAATTCCGTTATTCCATCCGTCAGTAATTTTTTAAGTTCTATTTCCGCATACTAAGAATTCAATGTAAATGTTATTTATATTCGCATCTCAAACACAAAGAACAAGGTAAAAAAATAAAATTAAACTGCAGACTTAAACGTATTTTTAAGGCGTTTTTATACGCATTGTTCACAGCTGCAGAGATTATCTACAAGCATAACCGAGTAATGTAGGATTTGTTTTTTCCGTACTCGCCCACGACGCTCACATACGTGACGTAATAGAAAAGCTAGTTCCAGATCACTCGCCAACTATGCCTGTATTCGCACTCATTCGTGAGTGGATTACCATTAATTAAAGACAAATAAATAACGTGTACACCAGTGGCGGCCCATGGCGAGATTTAAGTGAAGCAACGTGAGGCCAATTCACCAAAACCCAAAGTTACTGTGAATTTCTTTCTTATTTACTTAATAAGGTAAAAACCGGTTTATTGGCGAGTACAGACCGTAAATTAATGTGTTTTGGTGAATCAGCTTCACTTGAATCTCGCCACGGGCCGCCACTTGTGTACACCAAATTTTAGGAAGCCATGCGTTGGCATAAAAGTAAAGCGTTTGCCTACCGCGCCAAAAATGCGGATTTGAAACGCACAAGTACTGAAAGTTTGCCATTTTTTCAACCAATGTGCGCATGCGCATGGGAATTTGATTCTTTGGCAACAGATATTTGTCCAATCCTTTCTGGAAATACAGCGCTGTTAGATCAGCCAACTCTTCCAGTGCTTACTTACACAATCAACAACAGCAGGTTGGATCTCTCGGAGCTTCTGACCTAAAATGGTCATAGCTGCCTTTGCACCATAAAATATAAATTTTAATTTTTAAATGATAAACTCCTTCTTTATTTTCTTCATATATACCATTGTTGTCATACCCGCCCCACAAAAAAAAGTTTCAAGAATAAAATATACCGAAATCGTGCTGTTGACTTTCCTTTCCTTGAAAGAGGGATTTATGGAAGGAATACATCGGAATATAAATTTAATGATTATTTTTGGATGTGGTGGCATCACAGCAAGAGATATACGTATCAGCTACCATATAAACATAAAAATGTTTCTACGCGATTACATTTGTAGACTTTTTCAACTAATAGTATAATTTTACATGATCAATGTTATATTTCCTTGTTTTTATTTGTTTTAATACCTCTATGCGAAACAGCAAATAATATATGCAAGTTTATGCCAAACTTGAATAAGAAATAAAAGCACATTACCCTGGTTAACTGAGCAGGCGGATTTCTGTGTTTCGCTGTCCATTGTTGAACTTGAGTAAGCTGTTCACAGAACTCCTTCACAGATGATGCGGACGATTCATTTTTGTCAGACATGCACATCTTCACCGCACTTGTCACCTGTAAACAATTATTAAATGAAATGTAAACCATCTTAAACCACGTAAGCCCACATACAATTATTAAATGTAAACTACCGGTAATCGTGTAAACAATTATTAAATATGAACCATCGTTAACACAGTGTAAGCTATCATTAATCATGTAAACAATTATTAAACATGAACTATCGTTAACACAGTGTAAACCATCATGAATACCTCGCACCCTAAATGGTAACAGAGGTAGTCCTTAATTATTTGCGTGACTAGCCTTAAGGTCTAAGAGGGACTAAATATTTTTTAGGGAGGGCGAATCCACCTACCTTAATGCTCCGCATATAGCATTAATTTGTAGTTGTCGTTTTTCTAGGGGGTTTAAATTTTTTCTAGGGACTAAGCCCACTCCCTACCCACTCTAGCTACACCAATGCCTTAAACTGCATCATTGCCCTTTGTGTCGAATCAGAGTAACATCGAATTTGAAAGCAGGAGGTTTGAAAAAGTGAAGGAAAAACATCATTTATGATGTACTACCATTTTTCTCACATGGCTTCTTATATATAAAACCTTGATTTTGAATAAAAATTAAAAATAATTATCAATAATTATATTGATGATTAAAGTAAATTGATAATGTCAATACTACAGGCTGCAACAATAAGTGCAAGGCAAATGAGTTATAGCAGACGTAAACTTTTATTTAAAAAAAAAAAAAATAGAGAAATTACTGCAGCTATGGGCGGATGACATGTAAAACACATTCCCTTAACTAGAATTACTATAATTGATAAAGAGAAGTCAACGTTTGGAGAATTTAAGATAAAAGTGTGCAATAAAGAGGCATTTTTTTTTAAAAGCAAGAGCTTGTTTATACGTAATGTCAGATTTACGTGTAGGCCAAGTAGGGCCGGCCCTAGGGACCTTGGTAGGACTTGATGTTATTTAATATTAAAAATCATTTCAATCTTGCTTATTTACAAATGTCTAAGTTTTATTATGGATAGAACAGTAATTTTTTTCGCGGAAAAAGTGTAACATTACAACAAAAATTAATAAGTAAAAACCATAGTTTCGAAACAGTAACACAAATAACTATTACTTTACTAAATAAGTAATGCAGCAATTTTTTCGCTGGGCAATTGCGAGGAAAATATCAAAATTTCACGAAAAAAAAAGGCTACCAGTTACAAAGTAATAACGCACATAATTGATACATAACTAAACAAGCATTATAATTATATATTTTTTTATAAATATAATTATATTTGATATTTTAGTATGTTCGTTTAAATAAACGGCGTTTTGATACATCATGTTCTCGATACTCAGATTGTCTTCTCTGAAGGAGTGTCTGCTGTCTTGAAATGCGTTTCTATATTTAGAAAAGGATCGTTCGGTATTCACACTATTTGTGGGTACCGACAGGCAACGGATAGCGACTTTATGTAATTTAGGAAAATGATCTTCTGTCGTTTTCCAAAAGTCTAGCAAACCTTTGCTGACACGAAATTCTGTCACATTCCTTTATATGCACGAAGTTCATATTTTAGTTAGTCCTCATCTTCGAACATAGAAATATGGCTGAAAACGAACAAATTTTCCTCATCGTCTAAATGATCCAAGGACTTAAATTGATATCGGGATTAAAAATCCTGCATGCTTTGAAAAAATTTGCAGCTGGCTGACAAAATCGATCATTATTTATCTTCAAAACAATGAGGCTTAATTTTTTCATAACAAGCCGATAAAGTTCTTTTTGAAGCAATGCGAGCGCAATCTTGTCTCTTGCTAAGAAAACTGTTGGCAATGTCCGACATTTCATCATATATTTCATATTTAATAATTTTCGACACCCATGTAAAAGCTCAAGCTAGAGCTTTTTTCGTTTAGGAGAAAAAAGAGACGCCGTCCCCGCCCTAGAATCGAACTAGTGTCCCTTCGTTGAGCCGGAAGTGCCTTGACTGCTAGACCAACGAAGACTGGAACAACACTCTCTTTCTCCTCATGAATAATTATAGAATGAATATTTAATTAATTATTAATAATTAATTAATAATTTAAAAACTTAATTAATAATTTAAAAACTTACTAATTAATATCATCAATACCAAAACTTAATTAATACCACTAATAATTTAAAAACTTAAATTAATAATTAACAATAATCAAACCTAATCATAATTAATTAATACTTAAAACTTAATTAATAATTACTCAGTAATTTAAAAACTTAATTAATAATTAATAATCTTAAATAATTGTAGAATAATTATAGAATGTAAGGTATTATTACCCCTTTTTAGGAATAACACAATTGCCAAATATGGTCAACACAGAAAGCCTCCGGGGCGAGATTTTTGTGAGTTTTTCGTGGGGAATTTATTATAATGGATAATTTTCGACACCCACGTACAAGCTCAAGCCAGAGCTTGCTTTTTTTTTTTTTTTTTTTTGTTTAGGAGAAAAAAAGACGCCGTCTCCGCCCTTTCTATGCGCAAAAATTCGACGTTTTTCAAATAAATTCAGCTGTCCGGAAATATATGGTGCATGAATTCAGATTTTCTTTTAAATTCCTCTCTTGGCAATAGCCAATGATTTTATATAAAGTACACCTACTACTATTAACTATACAAATCTAAAAAAATTACATTTATTTTCTACGACTCTTTAAAATGCACTTCTGGCCGCTTACTCCCCACTTTACGGATTACCTAAAATTCATAAACAAAATATTCCTCTCCGATCAATAGTTAGCTTGTGCAGCTCTCCTACATATAACTTGTCACAACACCTCTCACGTCTAATCTCTCCTATAATCGATAGTAACGACTACACTATTTCTACTAGCCAATCCTTATGCACCTCTTTAAATAACCCACAACTTGACGAAGACCTCATGGTCTCATTCGATGTAATTTCTCTCTTCACTTGCATTCCCACATCGCTTGCAATCGACATCGCACTTACATGCCTCCAATATGACACAACACTACACATAGGCGTACGTAGAAAGTTCATAAAAGTGGGGTTAGAGGCTCAATGGGAGGGGGTTACAGAGCTATAACTCATATATTCCTATGTTAAATATACAAAATTTCATTGCAATCGGGGGTTACAACCCCCATCAACACCCCCTGCGTACGCCAGTGACATTACATGAACGCACCTCATTAACACTTTATGACATTTGCACATTGTTGAAAATTTCTCTGGATTCTACTTTATTCTCTTCAAATGGTTGTATCTATAGACAAGTTTTTGGCACTGCCATGGGATCTCTGGTCTCAAGTGTTGTAGCTAACTTGGTTATGGAGTCATTTGAGGAAACTGCTTTGTCTTCACTGAATTTTAACATTAAATTCTGGAAAAGATACGTTGACGACACGTTTGTTATACTTAAAACCAGAGGGGGATCCAGGACCGGGCAACCGCACAGGGCCCCACGCCGGCCCTTTTGTTATCGACGCACTTGTAATGTAAAATGTTCGTCATTAAATTGGAGACCCCTATTCATTATGCAACGTAAACGTAATTTATTCGAATTTTAATAACGCTAAAATGATCATTATTGTTCTTATTATTCATTTGTTATACTTTATCAAATTAAGATTCTTGTTATTAACAACGGACCACAAGAAGATAAAACTATTCTTTTACCTTCTCCCGTCAAATGGCTTAGGGTCGTTCCATGCCAAGTGGTCAGGGGGGTCCATGCTCGACCCTCTGCGAATTTGCTGAAATTTGAACAGGTTGTAGACAAGTCCAAGAAATGAACATGTGCAAATTTCTGGTGAGGAATATTAAATAACAAGGGAGATATGGCCACGTGTTTGAAGAGCTCCTCCAAAAGCGGAGCCGAACACCAAGTGAATATTTAAAGTTTGGGTGCCAATAACTTGACAACCAAAGTCGACGTTGATCAGAAAACAAGCATTCCAATTTGGCTTCATGCCGTGAATCAGAAAATGTCATTCTGAAAACGTGACAAATATTTCCCTCTTCGGAATATGGGGGAAGCTGTCAAAAAAAAAAAAAAAAAAAAGATCCATTTTCAAATTTACGTTAAACTTTGGGGCTCATCATTTTCAGAAAGGACAATCGGAGAAACTTGCCATTTGGTACACTTAAGCCAAGTATGTAACTTAGTGGATTGTGAAATTAACAGCCTTATTACTCAATTTCATGCGGAGATATTACGCTACAAATACGATGTAAAACACAAAATCCTCAAAAGTGACTTGGATTCAGCCTCAAACATCGGAAAATGGGTCATCTTGAATTCGAATTTCTTTAGTATCATTAGAAAGAGCAGATTTTGAACTACTTGAAAGAGCATTTTCCATTCTAGAGACGGTTCTGCTAAGATATCGAAAAGGGGTTAAATATTCTAATGAAACCTGCACTGTCGGAGTTCGTGCACATGGTTGCTTAATTCCAAACAGCACTAAGTAACAATATTATTAATAAAAATCAATATTATCAATAAGTAATAAAATATCATTATTAATAATTATTACTTCATCAAGTTTGATTTTTCTTCAATTCTGAGCAAAACGATTTCTGTCAAGCCGTATTGGCCCGCTATTGAAGTAATAGAGCTGAAATCTTCACAATGATGTTCTGTTCATGGATCTAGCAAATATCACGCTTTTTTGGACAGTGAAATGATTGCACGCGACAAAAAGAATGCACAAAGATCATCCTTTTTATTGGAGATGTCACATACGCTACCAATGCATTGGTGATCGTCCTAAACACAGGCTACCTGTAGACCTGGGGTGTGGTTCATAATGGATGTGAAAAGAATATACCTTTCAACAGATTAGTCGATCGAGGCAATAAAAAAAGTTTCGTCATTTGATACACGGCTGGCATGGATAAACTTTGTATCAACAGGTATAAACTGCTGATTATCTCATGTTCCAGGAATTGTGTTATAACCTTCGAGCCGTTCTTCTTGTGCTGCCCTCATTATTTCTACTTATTCATTTTATGTAAAATAAAATTTAATTTCACAATTACTTTGGTCATGAAGATTAAATATGTTAGCAGGTTTCAGAATTTGGTGTTCGGTGATACGTCGATGACTATCTCCAGTTGCTAATCACTTAACTGTCCCGCCAATCATACAGTGATTTGCTATGACTTGCCGCTAAGAAATTCGACTCTGCACTTATGTAGAAGTTTCTTTGATCGTGACATAAGTTAGTGAATTTCGATTAAATTAAAAAATTAATACTTTATTGTCACCACTATATTGAAAACCACCAGGGTAATTACATAAAGTAATTGAAAGAATACTTCCAGCCTGGTTAGATAATGATCCTCATGGGTATCGCAAAAAACTATTTTTTTTTGGGGGCAGACAGCATTCAAGATTACCACTGGGTGAGTAGACAAAACACATTAATGCCCTTTACCGTTCATTACAAAATAAATGTTCAAGAAATTCGATGTCTTATATCTTAGTACAGTAGTTTCCAACATGGGTGTTGTGACCTTCAAGGAGGTCGCAAACTGCTTTCTTGGTGGTCGCCGCAACTGTTTTTAGTTGCAATTATTTTTATAAGGAATGTCATACCAAATGTTTCCAACGCTTTTATATTTCAACATGGCTACATTGCAATATTCTACTAACGGTTGTTAACTTTATATCTATAATATACATTAATTTATATTCTTAATATAATATATAATTCATGTATTATAATTTTATATTTAATGTAGTTCCTTTACTTTTGTTAAAATGCTATGAATATTGGCGGTGGTATAGAGCGGGTGGCAGACTATTTGGTTACTAAAAATAAACTTCCTTTTCTAGACGTTCTTGTACACAGATCTCACGATAACTCAACCTTCACCTCAGTTTACCGTAAACCCACACATACAGACAGATATTTCGATTTTAAATCGCATCATCCAACATGCCACAAAGCTTCCTTTGTACTTAGAGCGAATTCTCACTGCAGTAATGAAACACTTTCAAACACAGAAACAAAACACATACACACGGCACTTAAAAATAATGGATACCCTAAACGATTCATTCTCAGAAACTGTAGACCCAATAGTACATCTTTAAACAATACATCTCACACCCGCATCTCCATTGCATATGTTCACTGCATTACCGAAACGATCCTTCACATCCTCAAGGAAGCAAATTTTTCAAAGAAAAAAAACAAAACAAAACTCTTCGTAGTCTTTTAAATACTTTCAGTGAAAAGAAAGGCTCAAAACCAACTGTTCCACTTAGTTTGCACAGATGTTGGCGATGATCAAGGTATTTTGCCTTTCTCTTGCAAAAATGCTCGAAAACGTCCTTTAAGGGAGGGACAAGCTGTGAAGTCAGGTTTAACAGCAACTACTAAAGAATTAACATTTTCAAACTCATTTTACCAAATTTCGCCCAAAAGATTTATAAGATGCCCACTGACCGTAACATGAACACCATTCAAAAACACCGCTTTCAGGCTCTTTTCCCCATGCTTTGGAGATGCACAATGCGCCACAACTTTGGAGATGCACAATCTGTCACAAAAGCGCCTATATTCGCAAAAAGTACTTCATATTTATTAACACACTGAAGTATTGCCTCGCCGACTGTTTTACAATTCACAGTTTCCAAAGCGGTGGACTCTAGAAAGATTGCATTCAAAGAGGTTTCATCACCACAGATTTCAACAGTCGTTTCCGCTGATAGAACAGCAAAAATATTAAAAATGTATTTACCTTCTGAATTAGTTGTTTCGTCTGATACGATACTTACACCTGATACTGTTTTTAAAAAAATCTTTTACCTGTTGGTTGTGAACATCATACATTTTTGGCAAATGATGTTTCCGCATCCAATTTGCATTTGGAATAACACCAATACCTTTTAATGGATTTTCCAAGTATATTTTTTAATATAGGGTTATCCAGTTTGGAAAGTGGGATATTAGCTACACAAAAGGCACCAGTTAATTTTGGAAGTTCGTTTAAGCGACGCTTTTTCTGTTTAGTTCTTTTCTCAAATAAACTATCAACATCTTCGGTTGACCATTCGGACACATCTTTTTCTTTTATGCTGTTAATCTGCTACATGCTTTTCACAACTGTCTTTTCTTGAAAAATCTACTGGTATGTTACATGTTGAACAGAATGATAGATTTTTGTTTATGTGGAAGGTCCCCTTGCTGTACTGCTTGCATCTTTCAGATGCACTAATTTTACTAAGGGGCCACTCAAATATTACATAAAGAAATTTCTGGCAATTTTATACTCCCCCTCCCCCTTGTAAGAAAAAATAAGCAAATGCCTAACCCCTCTCATGCTTACGTAAGATTTCGGTTCTCTAATTGGTTGGTACAAGTTTTTGAAATGAGAATGCAATATGTGAGATGCAAATTATAGTTCTTACTTTCGTTTTCATTATAATATTGAGTATCTATTTGTAATTGTGTTATAATATAAACGCTTATTTATAAATAGAGAGTAATCACAATAAATTATCGCGTTTAAAAAAAGTTTTAACACGCTGTTAATTGCTATTTTTTTGGCACAAGAAAGTATTTTGTTACATTTTTATTGTTAATATTTCTTACATTGTAAGCAAATAGTGTAATATATAAGAAATGGATTTAATAAAATACATTTATTAAAAATAATACATTTATGATAATTTAAAAATAGTAGGGGCCACGGGAAGCACAGAGAAGGGCTCCCGAGCAAGATTGAGAACCACTGGTTTAAATAATTAAATATTTAACTGCGATTACGTTTATTTTGTATCTGATATTTTCTACTGGCATGCATTCAAGTATTGCAGTTCTGTTAGGGCGAGTATCACTTTGTAACTATGTGTTAATTTTATTATTTTTTGTGTCTTACGTAAGCATGGTTCAGACCCTGCCCGTTGTCAGTAAAAAGGAGCAAATGTCACCCTCACCCCCCAAAGATGCTTACGTAATACTTGAACGGCCCTTAACGTAATTCATTCTCAATATTAGTAAACAATGTCTAGAAACTTTATAAACTGAATACTCGCACGAAATTACAGACAGCAGTCTATTGCGTTAAGGGTTTACGTTACTCAAGTAGGTACTCCTGTTTATATTACAGCCCTAAAATTAATATAACTGGCGACGTCCGGCATGCTGTTTACAAGTTTGCTAAGTTGGCATGATCATTCGATAGTAACAGGAGTGAAAATCGCGTCATCATGTAAAATTTTAGCAGAAATTGGACAATAATACGGGAGGTTGGGGTGAATTTAAAATCCTCGAAATTACTGAAAAAATCCTAAAATTCGCGAAAAACGTCGCGCCGCGAAAACATTACTGCCCTAATTATGGGGAGTGAACTTCAAAGAAAAACATGAACCTACCTGTAATGATCACATGGCGTTAGCCTGGGAAAGTGAGACTTGTAGGTCTTCTTTGTGAAAAGGGTCGAGAGGAAACAGTCCGGATGTGGGCGGATAAAATTGCAATAACTCTGGTCTGCAAGGTCCAGATTGACATTACAGAATATTTATGGGAAACATGTATGGAACGGGGAGAAGGGTCACATCGGCCAATCAGGTGTGACCACGGTCTTAAGACTGACCAATTATATCATAGTGGAGAAAGAGTTGGTTGCGTACAGTGGGTAAGAGAGGGCAGATCGAATGAGGCAGAGGAGTAGGACGGACACACATGTGTGCGATTTCCGTGCCTCATCAATACGTTGGAACTTAGGGGGTGTGCCTATAGTTGCCTTGTCTGTGATGTCAAGGTATATACTAATCACCTTCAATAAATAGTCTTAGATTGTTTCTTCATTCTTGATCTACCTCACTCTTCATCATAGTTATTCTACCTAGCACGTGGAATACAGAACCCGCCTCACGAAGAGACGTAGATTGCTCAGTTACGAGCCGAGCTGGTAGCAGCACAACGACTACCTGCACACACGCTAAGTGTGATCGCACATATATACCTGCCCATGACACTACTAACTGAATATTTCGGATGCCATATTCTTCAGATGCCCATTCCAGCTTAAGGCGTGTAAGGTCTTTAATCCGGTACTGTTCATATGATTTAGATGTCGCGCGCACAGTGCCACGGTAGGAATTGGTTACGATCAGGGGTGGCTTAAGGTAAGGCCGTCCGGGGCCCCATTTGGATGAGGGCGCCAAACTGAAGTCAAGTTCAATTTTTTTTTAATTCACCCAACAGTATATATTATGTTTAATATAATTATATTTAATAATATATTATGTTTAATATAATTATGTTGTATATATATATGTTTAATATAATTATAAAATAATATATTATGTTTATAATTATATTTAATAATATAATTATATTTAATAATATATTATGTTTAATATAATTATATTTAATATATTATTTTAATATAATTATATTTAATAATATATTATGTTTGATATAATTATATTTAATAATATAATATGTTATGTATATATAGTATAATGTTAAGTATATATATTATATATTAATATATATAGCAATATATTATGTAATATTATATTTCAACAGTATAATATTGTATTATATATTCTACGTATGACCGGGAGAGGAATGAGAAACTGATAAAAGTGGCAACTACCACCTTTGGCTTGTATAGACGATAGACGAGCAGTCAAATGCCAGTAAGCGCGGAGCTGTGATCAAGTCCAGTAACCCCGAAATTACAATATTCTTTAAGACAGCACCGCATACTCTCAATAATTTTCTTCAGGACAGAGAGCTCTAAGTACGGAAACTTTAATTGTAATCACCTGCATATGCTACTATTTTACATTTCAATATTTAGATGACGAAACCGCCATGTCATTAACTCCACATTGATTTACCTTATAGAATGATTTCAATTTACGTGGATTCCGTTTACTCCAGTTCTCCCAGGTGCCCAATCCTAGAGCTAACTTATCTGAAGAAGCCAGTCATGTAATCAACGAAACCTTGGTCAACTCTGACATGACCTCCGACTTTTAGCGGAAGAAGCTAGGAAGGTTCGTTAAACCTTGAATCCAAGGACAACAACAACAACAACAAAAGGAAAGAACAGAAAAAAAGAGGCCTAGGTCTTTTTGGTCGATTTCATCAAAATAACATATTCACCCTTGTAATTCTTTTGTTTTTGTCACTCGGACTTCATCATGTATATTTTTATTTTGTAACTCTTTTCTGCAACTGAATAGCCTTCTTATCGTCTTATCGTTTGCACGTGAGAACTTGTAGTCACTTTCCAGAGGTTAAAAAGGAAGTTTAAAATTCCAAACAAACAAATAAAAAAAAAACATTTTGTAGGTCAATGCCCTTTTTTTTTGCAAAAATAGACATCGTTTAAAAGCTTCGCAAAATTATCTATGTATTTTAAATTTTCCAGAGTACGAGTTTTAACAATTGCTGTTATTTGCAAAGAAACGTTTCAGGAAATAATGAACCAAAGTGCTAATAATAATTTTAAAAAAGAAATATAAATTTCTATAAAAAGAATATCTATGCTTAGATTTTGGAAGTTATCTTTTCATGGAATATGTTCTCATTTCTACTTTACATTCCGGCTTCCCCCCTTCTGTCAAATAAATCCAAAGGTTAAACTTTATATATCATCATGGGCGCCCATAAGTGGGGACATGGGCTCAAGCCCTCCCTAGCTGTTTAAAAATTTGATTCGCCCGAACCTGCTATGCATTTACTTTCAAAAGTTTTACAGTCACATTTTAAAATAAGGTACTTTTTAGCTCATTACTAATTGTCAAGCAGTATCAATTATTTTTGCAGCATTTTAGTATCTTGTACATTCATTAAACTGTTTTAAAGGTAATAATTTTTTTAGAAGGTAATAATTTTTTCAGCCCCCTCCCCCCATAGAATTACTCATATGGGCGCTTATGTCTATCATGTGTAGCTATTACCCACGCTGTTATATTTATGTCGTTTGGAACCTTCTTACCTAAATCGATAATAAGGATTTGAATGTAAGATTTTCTTTGAATCAATGTCTATAATAATCAATGTCTTGTAAATATATCAATGTCTTGTAATATTTAAAGTTGGTAGATAGAATTTTATGTCCTTAATTTATCTCCGTTTTATTAAGAAAAACATTATGACTATCTGTATCTTGGAAGAAAAGGGACCAGTACCCTATTTTCGAACTTTTTGGAAATCTCAAAGTTTTATATTGGAATTTCGACAATGTTTTAACCATACATACAGCATCCAAAAAAATATTTTTCCATGGTCGAATTCTCTTTCTTTAGAAAAACTTTTCTTCTAACACTATATGCATGATTAAAAAATTACCGCAAAGCTGAAATGGACTTTCCCAAGAAGTTGCAAGTTAGACATTGGCCCATTTTTCTCCAGGATGTGAAATATGCATATAGTTTACTTTTATTTGAAGATTTCAACATCATTGTTTAAAATGTACTACCTCTGTCAAACGAGGCAATTTATTCTTACCTCTACTCCACCCCCAATTGTTAACGCTAGTCAAAAGCATATTTTTAACCGTTTCAACTGCAATTCAAGGTGTTTGAATGTGCAAGTCTTCTTGGAATAGATGAACAGGAAACAGTGAATGCAAAACAACTAAACGTGAAAAGCTTCTATCTTTTACATGTATCTGTTTCTCCGTAGTTTCCGTTTTATGTGTACGCAGAATGATGCCAGAAAGATTCGATTTTTGTGTCCATCTGAACGGTAAAGCGGGAGATCAGTACTTCCTGGAAACGCCATTAGAGGGCTGTTGAGTTTTACATTATTGAAGAATAAAGGTTTAATAAGCTTTGTTTTTCTCGTGAAAGACGTCTAGTTCAACAACAGTAGTCTCGACAACCCGAATTTCGGATAAGCTGAACTTTTTCATATGAAGTTTTTTAAATTTACAATAAAATTTAGAGTCATTGTAAGCAGTGACGTAGCTAGATATTTTTCTACCCAGGGCAAGTGACTATCATTGCCGCCGCCCCCCAATGGGATAACAAATAAATTTTGTGTTCCTACAAGCTGAGTTATTTTTCTTCAGTAGAATTTTTCATCTGGGGAAAAACGTAAAAAGTTAGTAAGTAAAACAACGTAACTGATTCAAACTAGAAAATTAAGCTTGATAAAAGTGGACAAGGTCTTCGTAATCAAAAATACTTTTAGGAAATGTTCGGAACGACCGATGACGTTTAAATAACAATTATTTAATTGTCCGCTTAATATAAAAGCTCATGGTTTTCTTACAAACACAACAAAACCTCTTACGTTCAACTCAATAAATTATTAAAAAAACGGCAGCCACAATAGTAACCCTTCCCAAAAAAATGTAAAAGGGGCAATATGATAATAATCAATCCGCCATTAATTGCACGTTATTTCCTAAATATGAGTCTTTATTTGTGGACGAGTCTTTAAAAAAATAAAAAATTGTCCTGTTTGACGTTTGTTTTGTAGAATTTTCGAGTAATTTTTCTGATGACTTTGTAATGACAGGTTGCTTTAAATGACCATTGAGGTTAAATTCATAAGACGCGTACAAAGATGGTCGCCATCTTTGATTTTAATGCAATCGTAATATGCGTTCCGTTATATAACCTATTACTGCAAATAAGTGCTTATTCATAAGCTTAATCGAATACGAGGGTGTTAAACAAGTAATTAACCTTGAGTACTCATTAGCGCTGACCGCAAGTCTAGCTTTATGCTAACGCATTATACACACATGCATAAGAATCTCTAATGAGGAAGGAAATGGGGTGTTAAGCTGATGCTTCATCGGCCATTTTGAAAAAGAAAATTGATACTTTTGCTAGCCTGTCAAACATATTTATTCTGACTTTTCAGAACACATTTTGTTCGCACATATAATTTGTTCTTCTTCTTTCTCGAAACCATATAAACTTGAAAGTTCGCCACGAGCAGAGGAGTAGCCAGGGAGGTTTTGGGGGTTGTAACTCCCCATCGCAATGAAATTTTGTATATTTAACATAGGAATATATGAGTTGTAGCTCTGTAACCTCTTCCATTAAGCCTATAACCCTCCCATTATGAACTTTCTGCCTACGCCACTGGCTACGGGCAGTCACATTTATGATATATATATATATATATATATATATATATATATATATATATATATATATATGATTTGATATTATAATCATCTGTATATATGACGACCGTATTAGTAAGTGGGTTTATATGGTTATGGCAATAAAATTTAATATGACTGACATTCTTTTCCATTAATTCAACTACAATATCAGGCTGAAAACTTGTTAGACTTCGCGTGTTTGTTATCTATTGAAGCGCAACTTGTAATAAATAATTATGTAATTAATAATGGTCTCTCCTCTGTACATAGAAGACTAACTATCGTAACATTTTGTACACGAACTTTAGCTCTAACGTATTATGCACGAATGTTTAAATTCGAATTTGCTTACCCAACAGTCATAAAATTTACTTGCCACGATATGGAAA
>QLNU02004431.1:58971-80424 GCA_006491805.2 Dysdera silvatica | reverse complement strand
AACTCAATTTTTATTAGCCAATTATCAATTTTACTCATAATTTATCAGTTTGTTGGTTTGAACAACCAATTAAGGAACTCGGTTATTTGTAAAAATACTGGTTCCGATAAACTTTTCTAAGATGGGCACTATAGATTCAGTCTAGGAAAAACTCCGTCCAGTTGTAGTTGGGATATATTCCCCGATTTTGGAACTTTCCATCATAATTGACTGTTGTGCTTTTATTTTCATCATTTCCAATAAGAACAATCAGTATAGTTAGCATTTTCAAAATATAACAAACTTCATTCGTCTTTAAATATTATGAAACAATTTTTTACGATCTGCCAAGTGTTAATGGTTTTGTTTAATTTTAGTCATTTTGATAATATTTTATTAAGTTTATTTATATAAATCCTTTATCTCCTCCTTTATCTATCTATCTTCTTATCTATTCTTTATCTATCTTTATTTCGTCCCTCCCTCCACTTCTCTTTATTTCCTCCTACTCCTCCACTTCTCTTTATTTCCTCCTCCTCCCCCCCTTCCTCTATTCAGTAGACTTAAAAAAAGGGGATAATAAACTTCATTTACTTTCCTGGTCGGACGTACGTGGTGGGAATATTGTCTTTATGGCTCTCCATGTCGTCGCCTTGTATATACACAAATACGTCACAGACAACGCCACAATCATATTTCAGTTGCTTTCATAAAACCTAGCTCCCACGGACCTAGCTCCATTATTCGCATTTTCACCTCTTTTCCTATACCGCCAATGAAAGGCGTCATCTACGTTAGACCCAGCACATCCTTGGAAGGCAACGTGCGTGTGACGTTCCGGGTGACGTCACAACCCCACCCACAGCGACTTTTGGACTCTTTTCTAGAGGAAAATTGCACTGCGAGACGACTTCTGTACTGTCACCAAGTCTTCTTTATTACCGCCTCCACCAAACTTCCGCAATTACAAAAAAAAAAAAAAATGCAATCATATGTTCACACGTAATTCCGGTTGCTGCAATGAAGGAGGACGAACCACTGTGTGACGTCAATTGTCACGTCACGGAGTATTTCACTTCACAACCCCACCTACAGCGACTTTTCTGCTCTTTTCTAGAGGAAAAAAAGCACCATGGGACATGTCCTGTATTTCTACCGAAAATCAATAATAGTAAATTATGTATATAATATATTTTTATTACTAGATATGTCATTAGGCTACTGGTAAAGATACTTTTTGCTATAATGCAAAAGAAATATGCATTTTAATCAGTTACTTTAAAAATTATCGTACTTTTAAATTCGATTAAAAAATGGGTTTTGCAGGGTGTTACAAAGTTGGTGTTCCCCTCATTCACGGCTAATAAGGAGGTTTCTGAATTTAATATACATATGTCTCGGTTTCATTGGTGGTGGAAAAATTGGTTTCGTTACTAATGAAACAAAATAAGAAAAACTTTCATAGATTTTTGGGAGATAATTTAGGATCCTGTGCATGACAAAACTTGGCTTTTGTAGATAATTGACCATTCCTAAGTTCTGTTTTATCACTCATTTCTTTCACTATTTTCGTCATTAGCGTTTACGAGCGTAGTAACGCTGGATTTTCTCTTTTTTCCCCGCCATACTGGGGCCCAGAACCCATGTCTCTATCAAACGCCTCCTGGTTAGAAAGTGTGTGCTTATACCACTTCTCCCACACACACACACACACACATATATATATATATGAAGAACGTAGCTGAAAAGACCACGCCAGCGCATGTCATGGACAATAGATATGAACACCTACATCATGCGCACCTACTATACGATTACAAAGCTAGAAACAGACATGACAAATTACAGACCCACACTTCACGCCAAATTCGCACAACAGTACCCACACCTGGACATCAGTATAGAAAGGATAACAACCCAACGCAGGAACATAATAACCAGAAATCTCTTAGCAGAGCCCATACTACAAAGGTTAAGAGATGAAGTCGCCAATGACCTGGCAAACACTTCAACCAGTGTGGCCAACCCTGAAGCACCAGCTAGTAGCGCAAGAGAACCGCTCCAACCAAGCATAGAAGAAGAAGAGAGGAGGGACGTGGAGAAAATGGAAGAAGGTTTCCAATGTGCCCTGGCGGAATATGAAGGCTCGGATGCCGCAACAAGGCCAAGAATACCACGCCAACCGGCATCTTGGAAACTCTGCAAAGCAACCAAGATCCTCAATGAACATACTCTACCACTACACCTACAGAACCACAACTCCCTACAGGAAATACACACCGCCATATACTGTGCAGCAGTAGCGGCATCACGCGCCAATGGGTACGAAGTAAGGAACGAAGGCCGAAGTAACAGAGGAAACAAAGCCCAACCACCATGGCAAGTGAGACTGCAAAAAAGAATAGAAGAGCTCCGCAGCAGCATAGGGCGAATAACCCAGTACATGCAGGGAAATAGGAGTAAGAAATTAGTGAGGAAAGTGAAGATGGCCCTTAAGAGAAATAGGATTCATACAAGACACGAAGAGCCCAATAAACACATCAGCGAATATCTGGATACCCTCAAACAAAAACTGGGTGTATACGCCAGAAGACTCCGAAGATACAAAGACTATACCAACAGAAAACAACAGAACATGCAATTCCAAGCAAACCAGAAGGCCTTCTACAGGAAGCTTCGAGAGACCCCAGCGAACAAAGACAAGTACGAAGCCCCAAAGCCAGCAGAAATAGAGACCTTCTGGAAGACACTATGGTCCAATGAAGTACAGCACAAAAGCGCCCCCTGGATTCAGCAAGAAATGGAGGCTACGAGAGGAATAGAGGAGATGGAGTACACGGGCATCACGATAGAGGAACTCCAGCAGGTAATCCAACGTACGCACAACTGGAAAGCACCCGGTATTGACGGCATACACAACTTCTGGTACAAGAAATTTACCAGCGCCCATGGCCCATTAGCCAAGGAACTTACGGCGATAATTGAAGACCCCAGCAAAATGCCTGAATTCCTCTGCAAGGGAATAACTTACCTCCTACCGAAGGACCAGGATACCAGTAACCCAGCGAAATACCGACCCATTACGTGCCTTAACACCCTGTACAAGATACTCACGGGGTGCATCTCTGAAAAAATAAGCCGGCACAGCGAAAGCAACAACTTAATGACGGAAGAACAAAAGGGATGCCAGAAAGGGACTCTGGGATGTAAAGAGCAGCTTACCATCGACTCAGTTATCCTGGAACAAGCAAGAAAACAAAAGCGAAAACTCAACACCGCATACATAGACTACAAGAAGGCTTTCGACTCTGTTCCGCACTCGTGGCTCCTTGAAATACTCAGCATATACAAAGTGCATCCCTCAATCATCCGATTCCTACAGAGCAGCATGAAACAATGGAGAACCCGGTTACAGCTAAACACGCCAGACAGTAAAATAGAAACGGCCGAGATCCCCATCCGCCGCGGAATCTTTCAAGGAGACGCACTAAGCCCCCAGTGGTTCTGCTTGGCGTTAAACCCCTTGTCAAGGATGCTGAACACAAGTAAATACGGATACATGCTGAAGAAAGACAAGAGAAACCTACATAAAGTCTCCCACCTCATGTACGTAGATGACATCAAGCTATACGCGCCAACAATCACCCAACTCCGACAACTCATCAGTATAACAGAGACATTCTCCAAGGACATAGGAATGGAATTCGGCCTCGATAAGTGCAAAATACAGAAGAATAGCAAAGAAGATTTACCAGGCATCGAACTCGAAGACGGGAGACTACTGAAGACCTTGGACGAGGGCGAAACCTACAAATACCTAGGGATAATGCAAAAACGGCAGCAGGAGCACAAGAAAGTCAAAGTCCAGCTCACGCAAGCATTCCAAGAAAGACTTAGAAGCATTGTGAAGACGAAACTGAGCGGGAAGAACACCACGCAAGCAATTAACGCATATGCGGTACCAGTGCTCACCTACTCCTTCGGGATCATCAAATGGTCCAACACTGAACTAGAACAACTCCAGCGGAAAATGAGAACCATCCAGAGAAGAGCCGGACAACTACACCCTGCAACGGCAATTGAACGGCAAACACTACCCCGGGAAGAAGGAGGACGCGGACAAGCGGACCTCAAAGACTTACATGACAAGCAGATCCAGAGCATGAGGCAATACTTCCAGTTGAAGAGTCCCCGATCGCCACTCATCCAAGCCATAATACAAGCAGATGCAAATTACACGCCACTAAACCTGTGTAGTACCGAAGAGCGTGTCCTGGAAACAGCCAACGAACAGAAACTGAGAACTTGGGCCGGAAAACCATTACATGGCAGGCACTACAATGACCTGCAACAACCACACGTTGACAAAAAGGCATCAAATTCTTGGCTGGCCAAAGGCACTCTCCAGCCAGAGACAGAAGGATTCATGCTAGCCATCCAAGACCAAGTGATCGCAACAAGGAACAATCAGAAATTCATCCAGAGAAAAGACATAGAAAGCGACAAATGCAGACACTGTCATGCGGCATCGGAGACAATCCAACACGTGATGGCAGGATGCAAGATCCTTGCGCAGTCAGACTACAAACATAGACACGATCAAGTAGCGAAAATAGTCCACCAGAAATTGGCAGCGAATGCTGGCTTTCTGACAGAAAAATGCCCGTACTACAAATATGAGCCAGAGACCGTGCATGAGAACGAAACACACAAGCTTTACTGGGATAGAGCAATCATAACAGACAAGACAGTCCCACATAACCGTCCTGACATAACCCTCGTCGATAAATCGAATAAGACCACGTACTTAATCGACATAGCAGTACCCAACACCAATAACATACAGACAACCTACACAACGAAAATCACCAAGTACCAAGATCTCAGACATGAAGTACGAGATATATGGGGTATGGAAAAGATCTTCATCATCCCGTTAGTCATCTCAGCAACAGGGATAGTACCAAAAACGCTTGCGACGAATTTGGAGATACTCAACATTGACCCAAACACCTACATTGAAATACAAAAAGCCACAATCCTAAACACGTGTCACATTGTCAGGAAGTTTCTAGACATGGCACATTAAGAAGTGATGTAAAAAGAGGCTTGGGAACATGGCGCTCTGCCCGTCCCAAAGCCTGTTTCCGCCAAGAATGGGCGAGGAAAACTTTTATATATATATATATATATCATACATAATGTATATAATACATCGCTGTGTATATCCTGTTCTTTGGCATTCTGTTTTGGCAGTTGCAATTTATAGGAATGTTTGGATGAGAGTTTTACTTTTTTCTCTTCTATTTCAAATTAATATGTCTTCAAATTGTAAACATCTGAAATTAAAATTTCTTTAATAAGCATCGATAATTTAAAGAAATAAAAAAACATTATCTATTAAATATTTTTTCCAGCGTCTAAGTTGGAGAAAAAAAAAAAAAAGAGTCCCGTTCCGTTTATGATGTCACAGGTTGCAACGCTGTAATTGGATAATCGTTCAGGGTCAGTTGCGAAACCTAATGCCTGGTAGAATTCTAAGCCGACGCATCAGTCGCCATTTTATTGTACACCTCCGGTTTCATAACACAACGTTTGCCATTGGAAAATTAATAATCCATTTTCTTCCTCTTACAGGATGTGTTGCAAATTTAAACGTTCTATGTTTATTCTTCGAGTGATTTAAGGGGAGACAGGACCTTTAAATTTTCAAAAAACAAAAATTTTTTTATTTGTCTATCCTAATCTTTGAAAATTTATGATTGTATTGCAAAAAACCGCATCAAAAAATTCCTACTAGTTTTCTCAAAATATGAAAAAACATCAGATCGTATATTTTCACTTTGTAGCAATTAAAGGGACTTCACGGTGTCAACAAACGTAATCATACTCTCAAAAGTCTTATTCACAGATTTTTTAAGAGTTATATTCTTTTTTCTCCGTAATTAAGATTCAATATTACCGAGAAGAAGGGGATAATAACTGCTAGTATGAGGTAGACAACTTTACTAACATTCCAATGTTTACTTTTTCCGGCGTGTTTTCCCCACATTATCAGGCAGCTTCTTCGATTGTAAATATTGTTATTTCGTTTTAGTTTTTTCGTTTGATCATTGCTACAATTCAATTTTTTGCTGTTTAATTTTGTTGTTTGATTGTTGTTACGTTTTGATTTCGTCGCTGTTAGTAAAAACGTTTCATTTTCTGCTTTTGCATTTGTGAAATGGATGAAAGCACTTCATTTGTAAAAAAACGTGCATCGGGAAAAGAGCAAAAAAACGTAAGCACACGGGCATATTTCGAGGCAATCAGCATGTGCTTGCTACCAAGAACCCTTGCCCTTCTAATCCTGTGAGTGCTTCTGCAAGAAAAATTGGTACAAAATCTGATTTTACGAACATAAATGACAGTTTTAGTGGCTATGTTGTTATTGACAACGACCTAGTTCTACAAAATCTGGAAAAATGCCTATGTTGTATAAAATGCCATGGCACTGTTGTAATAAGCACACCTGCGTATGGCTTATCTGCCAAACTTTCAATAACGTGTAATAACTGTGATGAAATATCTACATTTCGCAACAGCACCATGCTTGGAGTGAAAAAGAACATTGCGGAGATAAATAGACGATTCACTTATGCTATGCGCTGTGTCGGTATAGGGGATTCTGGGTCGAAAACCTTTTGTGGGGTAATGGATCTGCATCCACCAGTTACCCAGAAGGCTTACGAGACCATCGTAAAGAAAATAAATGCTGCTTCGTCCACTATTGCCCTGCAAAGCATAGCGAAAGCTGTTGAAGAAGAAATAGAAATAACGGGATCCAACGATATCTGTGTTAGTGGTGACGGAACCTGGAAGACTCATGGCTACGGTTCTCGCATTGGCGTATGCACGCTAATTGTCAGTGAGAGCGGAAAAGTGATCGACATTTTCGTCAAATCATCTACTTGCAAAGGGTGCTTGCAATGGGTTGGGGAACGGAAAGGCAAAAGCTATGAAGACTGGAGCAAGAAGCATAGTGAAAACTGTTTGAAAAATCATAATGGATCAGCGGGGAAAATGGAGGCAGATGGGATGATTGAATTATTTCAACGTTCTGAACAACAGCATGGAGTGCGTTATTTAAAATACATAGGAGACGGTGATTGCCGAACATTTTCAGGTATTAAAAGTGCTGAACCATATGGCGAAGAGCTCGTTATTAAAATTGAATGCGTTGGACATATCCAAAAACGTATGGGGACCCGTTTACGTAAATTAAAACAAGATATGCGAGGGAAAAAGTGCAGCGATGGTAAGCCTTTATCTGGAAAAGGCCGATTAACTGATGCCGCCATTGATAAACTCACAACTTTTTATGGGAATGCCATCAGGCAACATCCAAACTCAGTTCGGGAAATGCAAACTGCTATTTGGGCTGTGTGGTACCATCGATCTTCCTCCGATGAAAAACCAATCCACCACTTCTGTCCGAAAGGCAAGGATTCGTGGTGCAAATATCAGAGAGCTGTAGAAAGTGGCAATGCGCAAACACATAAACATAAGAATTCCTTGCCAATTCCTGTCATGGATCAAATCAAGGGCATCTTTAAGGAACTTTCACATCCAAGCTTATTGCGAAGGTGTCTGGGTGGGAAAACTCAGAACTGCAACGAATGCCTAAATTCCTTAATCTGGACATTCTGTCCAAAGGTCTATGGTACTGGGCGTAGCATTGTGGAAATAGCCGTCAACGAGGCAATCATTCTTTTCAACAATGGACAAAAAGGACGATTACAAACAATGTCGGCTTTAGGGCTAAAGCCTGGTGTGAATGCCCAAATTGCCGCGTATAATGCTGACGAAGACAGAATTAAAAAGGCTGAATTTCAAGCAGAGTCGAGCACCTTAGAGTTCCGTAGGGCTCAAAGGCGTAAAACAAAATCTCAGGAGGAATCACATAAATTGACCGAAGGAAGTATCTATGCGTCTGGAGAATACTGCAACTTTCCAAGTACGTATACACTACAAAATTGCTATTTAAGAGGAACTTTAAACTTTGAGGTTGTTTTTCTCAGAACATACATTTTACACATTGCGCGCAAGATTTTTTCAAAACTATCAGACATAATGTTCTGAAATTTGGAACAAAGATACATTTTACTGAGCTCTTTTAATTAAAAGCACAATTAATCTAAATTTTACATTATTTTGTTTATGTTGTTTACTTCAATACTGAAAATTTTGACGAAAATGGATTTTTTTACAAAAAAATTCATAAAAATAAATTATGACTTTCTAAAAATATTTTCTGCTTTCATATTAAAAATGCAAATGTTTGAAAACTTATAATGATTAAATAGTTAATAAATATTAAGTTTCCTTCATGTTAGAGTGCGCGCAAGGAAACGTAAAATTTACAATGCTGCGAATGTTATATGGTGAACATTAACTTATTAATAAATTAATAACACATACACCTCCCCTTGCTTCACCCTATGTGTTACATAAGTATTTAACTGAAACTTAAAAAAAAAATTGTGATTCTACCTTTTATGGTTTTTATACAATGGGTTATTGAAAATAGATCTCCAAATACTGTGATTTTAGCATTTTAAAGGTCCTGTCTCCCCTTAAACAATTCTTACAACAACACACCACCCAATTTAGCATTTCATTAAAATGGCCACATAGCGGTATTAGGAGGTAGCATGACAGGACAGAGAAAATATACCTAAATTCGAACGCTATAAAATAATACTTTAATAATTTCGTTTTTTACAAAACCCAGAAGCTTTGAAAACACGAGCGCATGACTTCTTATTATTGTTCCTTCTTCTCGGAAAAAAGTTAAAAAATACGAAATGTAATAAAATAAAATGTTTGGTTTCCACACGTCAAGGTGGGAGCACAACAGAACCAACCCCCGCCCCCCTAGAATCTAAGCCAAAGGCGAAATATGATATAACCTAGGTGCGAAATGTCACTCATCGACCATATCTAGTTTTATACTGATTTTTATTGTGGTTGTGACGCGTTGGAGCTGGGCGTACTCTTTTTAGTTGCTTCTGGTGTACCTTCAATTTTAAAAGCTGGTTTTAATCTGTCCAAATTATGTTTGTCGGTTTTCCTTTTGTAACTAATTTATAAAATTTGTCGGTACGGTGAAGTACTTGAAACGGACCTGCGTACGGTTGTGTTAAAGACTTACGCACTAGGTCTTGTCTAACGAATACATTTGTCGTCTTCTGTAAATCAGCGTGGACGAAAGTCCTTCTTGGTAGACCTCTGGTCGTCGGTACAAGCTGTAAGTTTTGCATGCGAGCACGTAATTTCGCTACGAATGCTGGACGTGTTAATCAGTTTGCGAAGATTGAAACAGTTCACCAGGGTAAAGGTAGTACCATGTACCATCTCGGCTACTGAAGCATTCAGATCCTCGTGTACTGCTGTTCGTAGTCCAAGTAAAACCGTGGAAAATACGTCAAACCACTTACCAGTATTATGACACATGAGTGCAGTCTTCAATTATCTGTGGAAGCGTTCCGCGAAACCGTTTGCAACGGGATGGTAAGCAGTGGTCCTTGTTTTATATATACCGAGAAAGCGTGATAGACAATGAAAAAGGTTACTCTCAAGTTGTCTACCCTGGTCCGTTATGATATGAATGGGTACTCCGAACCTTGAGATCCATCCTCTGTAAAAAGTTTCTGCTATAGTTTCGGCAGTTTGATCTACCATCGGGAATGCTTCTGGCCATCTGCTGAATCGGTCCACACATGTGAGAACATAGCGAAAACCAGAAGAAGGTAATAGAGGTCCAGCAATGTCTATATGGACATGAGCAAATCTGTCAGAAGGCAGTGGAAACACTCCCCACGGGGTCTTCGTGTGTTTATGAACTTTTGAGCGCCGACAACTGTCGGAAGATTTGACCCGGTATCACGGTGTTCCAAATAAGCCCTTTATTAACTGTTGTATGTAAAGGTATAGATTTACTACAGGCCTGCTCACGTGGGCCTAACGCTATAGAAAACCTGTCCCCAAATTTTCGCAGTGGCGGTTCTCTCACGCAGTTTTTCTCCGACAGAGGGCGCCTTCTTCATAGGAAAACATTCCCAATTTAACACACTATAAATGCCTAATGACACACTATAAATTCTGATTAAATACAGAAATAGATTGTTTTTTTCTCAAAAAATTATCGCATTTTATTTTCCAACGACGATGATGATATCGTGATATGATAACCTTTCATAACAAATTTTAAAATAAAATTTAAATCTTACATACCTTTTTCTACTCTTTTATTTACACTGAAGGCGGTTTATTGGATGAAATGATTTCTCAGGCATGTTGAATAACTGGTAATGAATTGATAGTTTACACTGAAAGCTAAATTGCAAAATGCACATAAAAGCAGACTTTATTTTAATGGTCAATAAAATAGAATTATGTAGAATTTTAACCAATTAATTAATGATTTAATTATATTCTATTATAATTAATTATGAAATAATGAATTAATTAGAAGGCTTGACACCTGTTTGGAAAGACTTTAATGGAATTTTAATGAAATTAATACATGAATTTACAATAAACTGATGATATAACTACACAATGTATAATACGTAATTTCTAATAACTTTTGACACAAGTCAGATTTTTAATACACTGCATGATAAAAATAAAGTATCAGGTATTCATGAATAGCAATTCTTTCCAAAATAATTTTACTTGGAAACACAAACTACATAATAAAGCAGCATGTCACAGAAAACAAAATACAGAATAAACACTTACTGTGTCCCTAATACTGCAGATATAAATATCTTGGATGAACTTAAAACAATTAATGCACCTTAGCTTGGCTACTACAGAATAAAATTATGAAGGGAAAACAAATTACCTTTACGTGAGATATTTGTAATCCATTGTATTCGAAGGGTTTCTTCACTTGGAAATTCGTGAAAGGATACATTACTTTTTCCTGACCGCGAGTTACGAAAGGGCATACAACAAGCCACTATCATTATTATCACAAATAAATATCATGTAAAAATTATAGAAAACCCAGAAACCCTTTTTAATCTTCGGTTAACTGCTGCAAACACATGAAAGCATATGGCATGTTTGTACCTGTGATTTGGCGTCCCCTATGAACAACCCCAGTAATTACTCCAACAGAAAGTGGGGACACCTTTAAAATTCACGTGAGCGGGCCTGTAGTAATCTAGTTGGCCTTGGTTGTAGCTTTGATGCCGAGATGCGCTAAACTGTGCAGAGCTAGAAACACTTCCCTACGACATTCAGGCGCCACGTAAGGACGGACTCTCTGACCTGATACATCTCATATTAATATTATTCCACCTGGTGTTGACTCCATGGGCTGTAGTTGCAGATCAGTGTCGGATACGCGTAATGTGGCTAAGGAAGGATCGTTGCGCTGGGCGTTAGCCATTTTTTCGCAATCAATATTGCCCGATAGTACAATCGCTGCAATACCAGATAACGAATCTGCAACTCTGTTTCTGTCACCCTTAATGTACTTAATGTCAGTGGTAAACTGTCCGACGAAATCCATATGGCGCTGTTGTCTAGGTGTATGTTTATCGTGCGATTGTTTAAAAATAAAACTTACAGGTTTATGATCTGACCAGACTTTAAAAATCCTGACTTCTAACATGTGGCGAAAATACGTAATCGTACAATATATACTTAAAAGTTCTCGGTCAAGAGTGCTATATTTCTTTTCGGCATTGTTTAATTTTCGAGAAAAAAATTCGGTAATACTCGCATTCAATCCTGCTATTTCGTGAATTTTATCAACAATTCGGGTTAGTTCGAGATTTTCAGACAAAATCTGCTGCTCGTTGAGAGGGAGTCTTCTCAGCCAAAGTCCTCGAAGCATAGAGTCATTCAGTTTACCAGACGATAGCTCTTGCATATCCCGGAGCAGTTTACCTGGCGTTTTATCTGCGAGTGTCAAATTCTGCAAAAGTGTCTGGAGCCTGGTTGCTTCTGACTGGCCACATTGTTCGTTATTTCGTGCTTTAAGTGCGAGATAGGCATCCCTAGGAGGATCTCTTATAATGTCGCTCACCACCAAAAGTAATTCTGGTTCAAGGACTGTTATGATATAGTGGAACTTCGTTCGGTTGTCTTTAATACCCAAAGTAATGAACTGGCTTTCCAGCTGACGAAACCCAAGTTTTGTATTGTTTTTCCAAAAAGACAGTGCTTTGAAGGGGACACATGACAATTCGAAAGGCGGGTTTGTAGTGTCGCTTATGTTCTTAATTTGAAAGACGTTTGTAGAAAAAAAAGAAATTTTGGTGATTATTGGCGACTTAATAAAATTACCTTGGCGATGTGATGCGGAACGATATTGGCGATATCCGACGACTGTAAAATGCAATTAAGTAAACTGACAATTACGATTTCTTGGAATTCATTTAGAGCATCAGCCAACCCAGCCATAGATTGTTGATGAAATTCAGAAGGTGTTTTAAATATCACGTCCGGGTCACCACTTTATAGCGGTATTAGAAGGTAGCATAGCAGGACAGAAAAAATATACCTAAATTCGAACGCTATAAAAAAAAATATTTATTTTTTTTTTAATCTCGTTTTTTACAAAATCTAGAAGCTTAGAAAATAAGAGCGCATGCAGAACTTGTTATTATTGTCTCTTCTTCTTGGAAGGAAATTAACAAATACAAAATGCAATAAAATAAAATGTTTGGTTTCCACACATCAAGGTGGGAGAACATATATATATAAATTGCTGATTCATATATTTACCTTGGCCAGCTGATTTCAATGGATGGCAACATTATGAAAGAACTCAACAGACGTATTAAACTTGGCTGGAGTGCATTTGGAAGAAACAGTTTTATCCTGAAGGGGAAATTGCCTTTGTGTCTAAAAAGAAAGGTCTTCAACCAGTGTGTATTGCCAGTCCTCTCTTATGGATCAGAGACATGGAGTCTAACAGTTGGAGCAATACGAAAGTTACAGACAACGCAAAGGAGCATGGAGAGGTGCATGCTTGGAATAACTAGGAGAGATCGAAAAAGAAACACTTGGGTGAGAGAGCAAACTAGAGTAGAGGACATCATTGTTAAAGTAAAAGGGCTGAAATGGCGATGGGCTGGGCATATTGCAAGAAGAACTGATCAACGATGGACAACAGAAATTCTGAACTGGATTCCAAGAGACCACCGAAGACCTAGAAAACGTCCTCAAACTAGATGGGTGGATGAAATAAGAAAAGAGGTTGGGGTGACGTGGAAACGAATGGCCCAGGATAGACTTGTGTGGAAAGCATTTGGAGAGACCTTCATCCAGCAGTGGATAGATAATGGTTGAATATGATGATGATGATATATATATATATATGTGTGTGTGTGTGTGTGTTAAAATTTTAATTTAAAATTAAAAATATATCCCAAAACATTTTTTCATTTATCGTTGTTTGGCATAATAAATCGAAACCGCAATAACAGGGGTTTTCTTGTATCTACATAATCTACATACAGGGTGGCCATAATTAAACTTGGCCTATTTAGAGCATCCTGCAGACGCCAGTGGAGGACACCGGGCACGGGCAACCCCCGAAATCTTTGGATAATTAAACGTTCGTAAAGAAAAGAAAACGCGTTTTCTTTCCGTCTACTATCTAACCACGCCATAACATCGGCGTTACTATTACAACGCCTAAAAAATGTTAATAAAAATTGTTTCTTAATTTAATCTGCGTAGTGTTCGACTTGTATAAATATATCTGCTACAACGGGCTTTTCGGTTAATTTAATACCGATCTCTTCGCAATTAGGTTTAAAAAGCAGTCCATGTACTGCCTCATTCGGCGAAATATCCGGTTTCGGAAAATGCGCTTCAAATACGTTCGTAAGGGATTGAGCGTTTGTCGTCTGTAACTTGGTTAGTAAGAGCACCTGCCCGGATTGTAGAAGGTCGTGGGATCGTGCCCCACCAGACGCAAAATACATTTCTTGGCGAACGTTCCACCATCTAACCGTGCCAAAGCATCGGCCCCGTTATAAAGGTGTCGTCGGTGAGCCTTCTGATAGCGATGCGATCGTCGACAAAGCAATTATCAACAATTTTCTTTGTGGTCTCCTTTTATCTTATTACGAAAATCCGGATTACATTAATATAGCTACAAGTCATACAAGCCCTTAGCTGTCGCTTGTTCAGATTAATGAAGGACTTTATTGACAATGCTTCCCAAGCATGTTTCGCCAAAGCGGATTTTTCCAGTCGTACGTAGGCTTCATGTTCATTGAGACGAAACCGAAGAGCACGTCGTGTTTGGATAATAGAAACCTGATTACACTAGCATGGAATGGAGTAAATTCCCCAATAGTTGCAATCCGGAATATTATCTTTGAGTATGGAATAGCCATTCCAAACTCAATTTGAGTAGAAAATTATAACAAAACGCTTCAAAAGCACATAAAAATTTATCCAATCAACGTGAAATCTCGTACATCCATTTCTTTACTTGCCCACAGTAGTACTTTACAGAAAGCGTAACCACTTAACAAAACAGTGGCGCCATTTCCGACGGAAAAAAAAAACTCAGTCCCGTCTCACAACTGTGCCCATCTTGCCCCGGGTTCCCCTATATATATTTAATTACTGCCTTAACTATAGCCTATAAATAGTCACTGCTATCGTAAGCAGTTAAACGTAGCTCAACTCCTTTGAGGAAGCAGTTGAACTATTTTTATATATTTTTTGTATGCACTCTTCGTTCCACTTTTACTCTGCCACATCTTATTACTTCCTTATACTAAATATGACTGACACTTGCTTTTTTTTGTCATCTTATTATTTAGCGTAAGCTACCATTAATGTGTCTATATCCTCAAAGAACATCTCATTGCTTCTATTTTCCATCCTAGCATCCCATAAAATTTCTATTCACGCTAGTTATGGAGTGACTGGTCAGTTGTTATATTTTAAATAAATATTAAAGTTACTGACATTTGAAGTCATATGTGCGTTTACGATACCTAGTTCGCTTTCAAATAGCTAAAGATGCGAAGAAAAAGCCCGTTTACCCAATTTAAAATGATTTATAAATATTATTATCAAGTAGTAGTTATGCCAGTATTACTTTACGCTTACATCTAAAAAAAGAAAAAAAAAAAAGTTGCGGCTTGATGACTACTTTCTAAAACGCTCTTTTAAATGAATGTTTTCAAGCCCTTTGATGCAGCATATTTACATGATAACATATACTTCATGTTATATTTCATAACAAACCATTGTTTTTAGGAAACCACTGTTTTTATCACTGTTTTTAGGGTTTGTTTCCTTGTGTTATAGATAATTTCAACATTAACATGCAAGACGTCTAATATAAAATCATATTTTTCTTATTCTTTATCAGATTAGCCTAAGTTATAGAGTAGTTGAAACATCATTCAAAAATTACAACCAACCGTGAAAAATATAGAAACATGTAATTAAAATAATATGAAGGATTTAAAAAAACATGTCTGAGAAGAGAAAAAAGTATTGTAAAGAGAGTTTTCGGAAAATTAAAATTTTCTCTCAATCATGAGCGAGAAATTTTGCAAGGGTAATATCCCTCAATGAAGGTAGAAGTGAAATTTTCAAATGAAAACGGAGAGATCGAAAAAAATAGAAAGCCGTCATTAGCAACTTGGCTGTTTTATCAATAGATAAAAATATTTTTTTAAATATGAAAAAGTACTCTGTGGAAACTTTTTATGAAAATGTCATGCTTAAAACTCAACGTAAAAGGAAAGAAAACTAAGTTCATGTACAAATAATACATTTAAAGACGAAGTGTTAAAATTCGAATCCTCACTTTTATTTTAGTGCTTTTTTATATTTTAATCGTGTGTATTTTATATTTTGAGTATATATATTTTATATTTTAATTATTATATATAATTACATAATAATAATTAAAGTAATATATACATACAATAAAGTTACTTCTGGTTCTTTATAACTGGAAGTAAACTTCGAAATTTTTTTTAAAAACAACATGGTAGAAAGAAGGGGATAGGGGGAGACAGGTCAGACATTGGACTGTAGCTACGCCCACCGCTATTACAATGTAAAATACGTATGGAAGCAAAAAACATTTACAATGCTTTTTGTTATTAATATATAAAGCAAAATCAAACCTTTTAGTGAGATTTTTGGCTCTGCTTATTTTTAACAATCCTGTCAATATCCGGTCTTATTTTTGATATTACAATCCTAAAAGTGTTTCCAAGGTGGACGTCAGTTATTCTAGTCCATAATTTTGATTCCACAAACTTCATTTTTGAAGGAAAGAGCTGTTCGCAAACGCATTGGCGTACGTAGAGGGGGGGTATGGGGGTTGTAGACCCCATTTCGATGAAACTTTGTATATATACATATAAATATATGGCGTTGTAGCTCTGTAACCCCCATTGTAAGCCTGTAACCCTCCCCTTATGAACTTTCTGCATACACCTATGCGCTGATGTAAGTGCTCCCGAATAGTAACACTCTTAGATCATGTACGCAGATAGATGGTTGGGAAGATGTTCTTATCGACATATTTAGAATAGAATTCAATGAGTCGTAAGCTGAATTTTTTCTTTAAATTACTGTTGCATTGCAAATAAAAGAAACTACCCCTAACCCTCATATAATCTAGAAAACTAAAATAAAACACGATTGAGGGAAGACTGCGTATTACTTCAGTTCTCTTGCGTTTTAAATGGGGGTATATAGGTAATATAACCCCCATGGGTATAGGCAATAGGTTGTTCATTAAAGTTTTAGCAAATTTAAAGGTGAATATTTTTGTATGCACGTTGCATTCGCACATGTTACATATATAGACTTTAGTTTCGAAGTTTAGAATTTTAAATTCCGACGAATTTAGCAAACGACTGGAATAAGAAATTTCCTTAATCTTAAACCCTTCGTTATAATAGGGGTCTTACAGTAATATAATATGTTTTTAACATATTTCATCTGCTTCTTATTGTTGTTTTTATTTTATTTTTTTACCTTTCTCCCTCCTTCCCTCATCAAAAAATATTAATTAGAAGAATTTTTAAATAAAGGTCTCTCTTAAGCATGCAAAACTGCCTCTAATTATAAATGATAGATCAAAGGACTAATCGAGCATTCTTAAAAAACTTGTCCTATTATGGTTTATTTGGCAGAGTCCCAGTTTAGACAAATATCCATTTCCTATTCGTTTTCAAGACCTCATAGAAATATATGTTCTTCCTAGTTACTCTGTTTTTTCCTAAATGTCAGCATGTGTATTATAGCCAAATTTAGCTATAGAAACAAAAATGTCGTCGTTCCATGGCTTCAGTAGGAGGTAGGTGCTGTTTATCTTGGAAAATATTTATTTTAAAGATACTTTTCTGTAATGTAAGCAGCAGTTTTTAGAAGAGCTGTGTTTAGTTTATAAATTACAAGAAAAAGTAAGAAGATAAACTGTTTTTGTAGTCTAAACTGTCGAAATATTTTGCGAGGAACGTTTGTTCCTTTCAGGCAATTAATGAAATTTTGTGTTGTAGATGGCCACAAGTTTAATTTTAAAAACCGATAGAGAATTTTTTTTTTAAATCCTTTCAGTAATTTAGAGATGCTCTTACAGTTACTAGGTTTCATCAGTGAAGGTTCTAGGATGGGGTTATGGATAGATCTAAAGGCAATTATTGCTGTCAAGTTGGTCATTTTTTAAAAATAATAAGTATTGTCAATGACTCTTTACTTTGGGTCATGGGGGATTCTAAACTCCCTTTAGATCCTACTAACTGTGAAAACCACCAACCGCAGGTTTTTGGTATATAAATATGTTCGAAGATATATATATATATATTTACCACCAAAGCCTAAGTGAGAAAGCTGCGCCACAGCCAAAGGTCACAAAAGGTATAAATTATGACCGAACTGACCACCATGTTCAACATATAACAAACCCACAGAAACCTAGACGGTGTCAATTTGAAGCCTCTAAAGTCAAAAGTCGTTTTTTCTGTTCACAATGTAAAGTGATTTTGTGTATTATAGGAGGATCCAATTGTTTTATAAAATATCACGAAGAAAAGTAGAAAACCACAAAAAATATTCTACATTTTCCTGGAGGGAACAAATCTTCTATGTATTTTTTGTGTGTTATTATTATTCAAAAGGCAAAAATAAAAATATTTTTGTATTTCGGAAAGGTTGATTGGTAAAAAAATAGTAAGACACAAATAAATTGTTTCTCGGTATATGCTGAGGCTAAAAAGAGTTAAAAGAAATCGTAAAATACTTAGCGGAAGAGTCACAAAGGAATTACAAAAAATGTCTTACAATCACAAACGTATCCATGAAAAAAAATTTTCTAAACTTTTAGGTTCAAATTCACCTCCTGTCCGGAAACCTAACTTCGCCAGCAACATCATCAGCATCACCGATATCCCACTTTCCGATGTTCAACACCGGCACTCTCCTATAACTTCAATTTCGCTCAGTCTTGTCGCCCTCCCATTCCTGCCTTACTTTCACCAATTGAATCGACGTTTAAATTTAACAAAATTTGTCCGTCACAAAAAGAAACTCTCCGCCATCTTATCAGCTATTCGATTCAAGCTAACTTCCGCTCCAATCTCGTTCCTAATATGCCTAAACCTGAGAAAAAAGCTTTGAACGAATTATTATGTAATGACAATCTATGCATTACCAAAGCCGATAAAGGGGGCCAAATAGTTGTTTTAACCAAACAACAATATCTCGACGGGTCAGCTAAGGTCCTAGATTCAAGTCTTTACAAACACATTTCGAAAGATCCCTCTGAACGACTCCGAACCAAGTATAATAATCTCATCAAATCATCTGTACTTCTTAATCGTTGCCAGAAAAATTCTCTCACTATATCACACGCTATTCCTGCCCGGTCTTATACCCTTCCAAATGTTCATAAACCCGACATTCCTTTCCGTCCGATCATTTCTTGTATTGGTTCTGTTCCATACAAACTTGCAAAATTTCTCGGCTCTATCTTTGCTCCTTTGTCATCTACCAATTCTTTTACCTTCAAAAAATCCATTGATTTTATTTCTAAACTGCATTAATTCTCACCTGCGAACCGTACCATAGCTTCGCTGGATATCAAATCGATGTTCACCAATATTCCTGTAGATGGCGCCCTTGAATGTCTTGAATGATACGATGCCGCTTAACCGAATTGCATTTCGCGCAACTTGAGATTGATGAACTAATATCATTGACCTCTTTTTGTGTAAACTGTAACTTTTTCATCTTCAATGGTCAACATTTTCAACAAACCGACGGGTTGGCAATGGGGAATCCCTTATCTCCATTACTGTGTGATATTTACATGTATTACTTTGAAACCAAATTGTTTTTTAAAATTACGTTTGAATTTTGGACCCGCTATGTCGATGATATTTTTTTTTCATTTGGAATGGTTCACCAAACCAAATCAACTCAATTCTACCCACCATCAACTCAATCGATGGTCATCTTGAATTTTCTATTGAAATTGAGTCAGAAAGTCCTTTTCACTTTCTGGACGTTTTAATAAAAAAAGTTGGCCATCAATTCGAGACATTTGTATACCGGAAACCTTTCGCTGTCTCTTTGCCTCCACATCAAAATTCTTGCCATCCTCTTCAACAAAAAATGGCGGCATTCTACACCTTTGTATTTCGCGCCTTAGATATTTGCTCTACTGAGTCAGCATTTACAGAAGAAATTAACATTTTAAAAACCATCGCCGTGGACAGAGGCTATAGTCCTAGCATCATCGATAACGTGCTTTCTAAACTCACCAAACTCACTCACCGCTCCACTCTTAATATCAGTTGTACAGTTGAATTTTAGGGTACAGTCATCCTTCCGTTCTTTCTTAAAATCCGTGCCGCCGTGGCAAGCATATTTCGCAGAGCCAACTTTCGAGTCATCTTCTCACCATATACCAAAATTCGGCCCTCTCACCTTAAAGACACCATCCCGATGCTACCACGCTAGGGTATATATCGTGTGTTTTGCCAATGCCATTTATCATATGCGGGCTAAACCAAGCGGGCCCTACGACATCGCATAAAAGAACACCAAAGATGTGTCACTAATGCTTAGTTTCAAAAATCATCCATTGTAGTTCATTGTTGGAATAATGACCATCAATTCAACTTTAAAGAAGCAATGGTCATTTGACAACCTTTTTCGGTCATTGAACTTGACTTCTTAGAAGCGTTTTACATCCATAGATTTGGTGCCTCACTTATGAATGACCATAAATGAACCCCAAGTTTTAGTAGTGCTTGGAAAAATCTATTTAAACTCTTTCCCACTGCTTCTCCTTCAACTACACCTGCTACTTAACTTTGTGACCAAAATTTACCACTTTGTAAGTTGGCCGCCTAAAACAACTCTGTACTCCTGAAAAAAGCACTAACCGCTACCGGCAACGTATTAACCACATCGAGTTGGCAACACTCCAATGTTGTTTACTGCACGCTAGTTCCAGACGAGGAGAGACCTTGTTCTCTCGAAACGTGCGTCGAACCATCTTTCAGATTTGTAACTACGCCAAAAACCATTTTTTTTATTTTTCATCATTATTGTATTTGCGTAGTGTTCGTCACTCTTCCAGTCTTAAAAATGAACGATATACTATTTTTGACCTTGATTCTTAACTCACTCTCTATATTAGTGGTTCCCAACCTTTTCAAGCTGTGACCCACTTTTACAGTAGCTAAGTATAATCCGCGACCCCCGTCCGCCGCCGCCACATTTGCATAATAAAAGCATTTTTAACAGAGTAAAGAAAACACATTAAATACAAAATTATATTATTTATATATATTATATTATAGATATAAAGTTAACAACCATTAGTAAAATATTGCAATGTGTGTAGCCATGTTGTTGTAAAAGCGTTGGAAACATTTGGTATAAAATTCCTTATAAAAATAATTGCAACTAAAAATAGTTGTGGCGACCCCCTCCCCACACCCAATAACCTTATCGCGACCTCCAAGTTGGAAACCACTGTTCTAATTATTAAACTTTGTCACTGAAAGTTTTTGATGTTTATAAGTGACAGTATTGATTTTATTAGACGGCGATTTTACAATGATATTACATTGATTTTAATTAGTTTCTTGGAATTTGATTATATAAAGCGGCTGAGTTTATTAACCAGCGGGCACTGTGCAGCTAATTATTAAATTTCGTCTTGATAGAATTTTGATTCTTTTCTAACTTACAAGCGTCGTTCTTGTAGGATAAGACCTTTCTTTCTTTCTGTAATAGAGTAAAACCCCTCATTCGCGGACACTCACTAGATAGAAAAAATTGACCGAAAAAAGGCGTGATCGTATCTGAGGAATATCTAGTAAGAGGGGTTTTATTGTAATAATTGAAGTTTTTAGAATTTTTGATTAATTTGATAGCGTCGATTTGATAAAATTTAAATCGTTA
>QLNU02004431.1:34622-58871 GCA_006491805.2 Dysdera silvatica | reverse complement strand
TCATTTCTTGTATTGGTTCTGTTCCATACAAACTTGCAAAATTTCTCGGCTCTATCTTTGCTCCTTTGTCATCTACCAATTCTTTTACCTTCAAAAAATCCATTGATTTTATTTCTAAACTGCATTAATTCTCACCTGTGAACCTTACTATAACTTCGCTGGATATCAAATCGATGTTCACCAATATTCCTGTAGGTGGCGCCCTTGAATGTCTACGATGCCGCCTAACCGAATTTCACTTTGCGCAACCTGAGATTGATGAACTAGTAACATTGACCTCTTTTTGTGTAAACTATAACTTTCTCATCTTTAATGGTCAACATTTTCAACAAACCGAAGGGTTGGCACTGGGGAATCCCTTATCCTATTACTGTGTGATATTTACAATCATTACTTTGAAACCAACATGTTTTCTTAAATTACGTTTGAATTTTGGATCCGCTATGTCGGAGATATTTTTTTTTCATTTGGAATGGTTCACCAAACCAAATCAACTCAATTCTACCCACCATCAACTAAATTGATGGTTATTTCGAATTTTCTATTGAAGTTGAGTCAGAAAGGTCTCTTCACTTTCTGAACGTTTTAATAAAAAAGTTGGTCATCAATTCGAGACATCTGTATACCGGAAGTCTTTCGCTGTCCCTTTGCCTCCACATCAAAATTCTTGCCATCCTTTTCGATAAATAATGGCGGCATTCTACACCTGTGTATTTCGCGCCTTGTTTCGATAACGCCCTTTCTAAGTTCACCAAATTCACTCACCGCTCTACTTATATCAGTTGTACATGAGAGAAATATGAGCGATACACTGCGCAAAAATAATATTTAAAACAACGGTGATCGACCTAACAAAGTAAAGAAACTATCCAGAGTTCCCAAGTTCACATCCACTTTGTGCCAAGAAACGGCTCCCACCAAAGAAACAATCTGCATTCCGTTTGTGCCAAATCTTTCATCTAGAATCTCCTCCATCCTCCGCAAATTTAATTTCCGCGTTATTTTCAAGCCAGGTAACAAACTTGGTGTTACCCAACTAAAAGACCAGATTCCTGACCACAATAATTTTGGCATTTATAAAATAGACTGTGAATGCGGATTGTCCTACGTTGGCCAAACACGTAGAGCCCTGCGTTTCAGACTCAAAGAGCACCAATCGTACGTTCACAAACAAGATTTTGAAAAATCGGCCATTGCAAAACACTCATGGAAACATGGCCATCGTTTCTGTTTTGCCGATGCAAAAATAATTGAAAAAGTCCGTTCACCCTCAGATCTCAATTTTTTCGAGGCCTTTCATATCTTCAGTAATTCCTGTACAATAGTCAACGAGCCGGTTGAGAACAATTTTTCCCCCCTCTTATTACAAACCTCTCTTTCAATCAACATAATTTCTTCTTCCAACAATAATTGTTCCTTTTCCTTTTACTTAGCATTCTGCACAATAGATGGCGACACAAATCAGGCTTTTTGTTATGTTACCTGTTTCGCCTTTTTCACTTTTTCGTTTTTGATTTAGTGGCAACAAATCAGTTTGGACGAATTTTCTGACGATGGTGGACGCTTGATTTTCCACCGAAACAATTGTAAAATGTCTCTCCTGCTCAAATTAAACTGCGTTTGTGTGTAATTTGTTTTAAATATCAGTTCTACAGTTGAGTTTTCGGGCACAGTCATCCTTCCGTTCTTTCCTAAAATCAGTGCGACAGTGGCAAACATACTTCGCAGAGCCAACTTTCGAGTTATCTTCTCACCATATAACAAAATTCGGCCCTCTCAACTTAAAGACACTATCCCGATGCTACAACGCTGGGATATATATCGTGTGTTTTGCCAATGCCATTTATCATATGCGGGCTAAACCAAGCGGGCCTTACGACATCGTATAAAAGAACATCAAAGATATGTCACCAATGCTGAGTTTAAAAAATTATCGATTGCAGTTCGTTGTTGGAATAATGACCATCAATTCAATTTTAAAGAAGCCACGGTCATTTGCCAACCTTTTTCGGTCATTGAACTTGACTTCTTAGAAGCGTTTTACATCCATAGATTTGGTGCCTCACTTATGAATGACCATAAATCAACCCCAAGTTTTAGTGGGGCTTGGAAAAATCTGTTAAAACTCTTCCCCATTGCTTCTCCTTCAACTACAACTGCTACTCAACTTTGTGACCAAAATTTACCACTTTGAAAGTTGGCCACCGAACACAACTCTGTACTCCCATAAAAAGCACTAACCGCTAACGGCAACGTATTAACCACTGGGAGTTGGTGATACTTCAATATTGTTTATTGTACGTTAGTTTCAGACGAGGAGAGACCTCGTTTTCTCGAAACGTGCGTGGAACCACCTTTCAGATTTGTAACTACGCCAAAAACCATTTTTTTTATTTTTCATCATTATTGTATTTGCGTAGTGTTCGTCACTCTTCCAGTTCAAAATGAACGATACTCATTTTGACCTTGATTTAACTCTCTATTTACATTAGTGGTTCCCAATCTTCAAGCGGACCCACTTTTTAGCTATATAATCTGCGACCTCTGCCATATTTGCAGTGGTTAATAATAAGTATTTTAATAAATAAAGAAATACATTAACACAAAATTATATTATTTACGCATATTATATTAATTACAGATAGCTAACAACTTTGTGGCAGAATATTGCAATATGTGTAGCCATGTTGAAATATAAAAGCGTTGGAAACATTTGGTATGAAATTCCTTATAAAAATAATTGCAACTAAAAATAGTTGCGGCGACCCCCTCCCCACACCCAATAACCTTATCGCGACCTCCAAGTTGGAAACCACTGTTCTAATTATTAAACTTTGTCACTGAAAGTTTTTGATGTTTATAAGTGACAGTATTGATTTTATTAGACGGCGATTTTACAATGATATTACATTGATTTTAATTAGTTTCTTGGAATTTGATTATATAAAGCGGCTGAGTTTATTAACCAGCGGGCACTGTGCAGCTAATTATTAAATTTCGTCTTGATAGAATTTTGATTCTTTTCTAACTTACAAGCGTCGTTCTTGTAGGATAAGACCTTTCTTTCTTTCTGTAATAGAGTAAAACCCCTCATTCGCGGACACTCACTAGATAGAAAAAATTGACCGAAAAAAGGCGTGATCGTATCTGAGGAATATCTAGTAAGAGGGGTTTTATTGTAATAATTGAAGTTTTTAGAATTTTTGATTAATTTGATAGCGTCGATTTGATAAAATTTAAATCGTTAGTTTAAAATCATTTGTTTCAAAACATTGCGCGTTCACTAATTTGTTTGTTTGGATTTTTATGGCGCAAGAGCATCTGGGCTATACTGCGCCAAACATGGTAAAGAAACGCGTACACTAAACGTAACTTTTCTTTATAAGAACATAAATATTATATAATTAATTAACTGGCAAGAATAATAATTAATACTTCCATTGACGAGTCCGATAATGACTCTGGAAACTTTTGATATTGCCATTTATTCTGCTTTTTTCGTGGATATTATAGACATTTTAGAAATGAGAGGGCTAATGCCTTGACAGAGTTAAGTCACATGTTCAGTATTATACTAAAGATGAGCGTCCCTGCTGCTCTCAGTGGAATAGATTTTATAAGAAAATGCTCTCTATTGGAGCGAGGAATATCTTATATCAATGGCGAAAAAAAATCCTACAATTTTTCAGAGATTGAGATAGCCCTGACGTCCTTCCTGAAGGACGCAGAACACTTTTTGGAAAGACGTAAACTACTCGAGTTACAACAAGCGTAGACAGACGACGCCACATATTTTTGAAACTAGACACTTTGTTGATAATAACCCAGTGGCTATGGTTGAATATTTGTGACCTAAGGAGCAACATTTTATTCAGAAATTATAAAAAAATAAATTAAAATAAATTCGGGATTACCTGGGTTAAGATTGAACTGGTTGACAACAAACTTTAAAATAACTAAAATTTTGACCGGATATGGAGGTTCAAGTATTACGTAAGAACCTTGTGGGGAGGGGTTGCCGTTGGTCTTATTTTCCTATGTTAGCCAATGTTAAATTTTGCTTTCTGAGGTGGGGGTGAAATGGCCAAAATATTGCTTACGTAATACTTGAACACTTCCATATGGAAATTTTAGGAATTACCTTAGGCGTTTTGGGTTTGCTTTTAGTAAATTTTACAGTTGTGGTGGCGGAGGGAAGAAAGTGTTAAACATATTATTTTTAATTGTGGGCGTTATCTTTACCAGAATAAGCCCCTCCAGGTGATTACCTGAAGTAACTGTCTATTTCTTGGCCGCTTGTTTATTCTGAACTTTTAAATGCTATAAAGACTTGTTTTGTTTTTATTTTTTCGTTGTAGTTTAAAATTTTAGTTTTCTGTATACTGTGTTTTAACGTACTTCTTCAAGCCTCGTGGTATACTTTGTGAAACACGCGGAAATCATGTATTCTATTTAATAAAACAAATAAATTCTATCATTCTTTGTTATCCAAAAGAATTCTGACGACGTAGTTACGCTATTTTCCCTGTTTATTTGAGAATAATTATAATCTTCAAATTCGTTAACTCTACATGATACTATTCACTAAAAGTAGTTAGGTAAATTTTAAAATTTTCTAGGTTATGGGCTTGGCAGCCTTGGGCAGAATGGCTTGCGTTCTGAGTGAAGTGCAAAGACCTCTGCCAATGTGGCAGGCTGCGTTTACAGTAAGTGTTTTATACCATATTCTTTCATATTTAATGTACTTTTTGCGCGGTAGCTATGTTAGCAACTGCGATAGTTATGGTGGATACTTTAAGAAAATTATCCCATAAATTTGAGTAAATATTTTAATTTGAAATTGCTCAATTCAAATTAAAATTGCCATATCAATTACTATATCGTCCCCATCCCCCAGCTTCGAAAGTGACACAACTCAAAAATCTTCAAATTCCAACTAAAAACGTCATTAAGATAGATAATGTCATATTTATCTTCAGAAGAAACGACATATCTAAACTTCCAATAGTTTCCCCAAGAAAAATGTAAGTGTCCAGGTTATTTAACTACAATTCATCAATGTTAAGTAATTTAAAATTTACTCAAAACGCAAACTGACAGATTTTGACTTGTGTCACTTCTGAAGCGGTGGTGCAATATGTTGATTTCACTATATTCACAAGTTTTTACATAAAACTTATTTTGCTTTCAGAAATGCTTCCCTGAATACCGGCCAGATTCATCAAAAGAAAAGTATGCACTTTCTTATTTTTATACTATATTTTGGAAACTTATGTTTCAATCCCAGATTATATGCAACTATAGTTCGTTCACGGGGAATTGTCCGATGGTGCCGTTAGAAAATAAGGGGAGCTGACGTCACAAAGGGCATAGCCGATTCCAGCAGAGCGGAGGGCGTCATTTCAGAACTGGTTTTAGAGAACGTTTGTCTGCGCCAAAAACCAGTTCAGGAGGGGAGGAGCTGACGTCCTTCCCTCTGCTGTAATCGGCTAGGCCGTTTGTGACGTCAGCTCCCGTTATTTTCTAACGGTACCATCGGTCTACTTTTGGTGAATGGACTACACATATTTAGCCTTTTTAGTGTTAATGCATATCAATGCATAAAAAATGCAAATTTTCACAATAATTGCATATTTTAAGAGTTTCACTAATTTTACTATTCTTCCATTGAGAAAATTTCCCCCATAATGCTAAATTTTCCTTTTACTTCCATCTAAGCAGAAAGGAAAGGAGCTTTCAGAACGTGCCAACGTGCTGGCACATTCGGTTAAAAGTGCCAGATGTTTTTTGTTAGAATGGGCAAAGTCGTTAATTTGTGAACGATTCTTTTAAGATTAGCTTTTTTTTTTAGATTCGTTCTTTTGAACTAGTTTCTTAATAATAATAATACGTGTACACACGTGTTTCATTGTGCTTTTTATTGATGTTAATTCATGAAATTTATACATTTATTATATTCTATTTTATAATAAAATTAAAACTATAGTACCGAATATCACTTCTCATCGGATTCCTGAAATAAACTATTAAATACACTGCTCAACATCGAAATTGCAACACCAAGACAGAGAGGTCGCATAAATTTGAAATTCTCAGGATTGATAGACATGTTGATCATATGCAAAAAATCCAAAATTAGAAACAAAATATTCAAATCATTTCCATTTATTCAGTATGGAATACGAGCGCCATGAGCCGAAATACATACACGTACACGCCTTGGCATGCTATCGAAAAGGGCATTAATCATTGTCTGGGGAATGTTCCGCCATACACAGCAAGCACTTGGCCATGTAAATCATTAAGATTGGTAGCTGGCACCTCCTTTTGCAATTGTTGACCAATGATGTCTCAAATGTGATCGATGGGAGACAAGTCAAGAAATGAGGCATGCCACGGTAAAATGCCAACTCCACGTAGGTAGTTCACAGTAGCATGAGCAACACGCGGCCTAGCATTGTCATGTTGTAAAACGGCTCCTGGGACATCATGTAGGAATGGCTGACGCCACTGGCTCCACGATCAAATCAACATAACGTTAAGCTGTCAATGTACCAGGAATGAAGATTAAAGGGGTCCGCCTACCATACATAATGCTGCCCCACACCATTATTACAGGAGCAGGGCCGGTATGGCGTTCTCTCGTGAAGGTTTGTTGATGGCGTTGGCCACGTTTTTCTCCAGACCCATCTCCGACCACTGCTCCCGAGACAGAAGAGAGACTCATCACTGAAGAGGATAGTTCTCCATCGCCACCTTGATGTACACTATGCTAGCCTTTGAGAGTCGTGGTCTGGGGTCAATAGAACACCTATCGCTGGAAGTCTGGCTCGTAGCCCAATATCGCGTAAGCATCTTCTGATGGTTTGTGCAGAGATATTGCTGACCCTCCTGAGCTTGGTATCCGGCGACGAAATTCATTCACAGTAGCGTAAGGATCACTACGTTCCATTCTTCTAATCCGACCGGGCAGATGTTCGCCTCTGGCCACCTCTTGCTGTCATATAAGTTCGTCATTGTTCTCGCAATCACCGGGATACGCAACGTTGAACAGTGCTGAGATTTCGGCCTAAAGGAGTAGCGATCTGCCGGAATGATAAACCGACGTCTGAGTTCAAGGATTCTGTCCTCCTCCATTTGCGATAGGTGATGATAAATGGCACGTCATCGAACACGAGTCATCGTACAATCAAATCACAGGACTTAATCCGATTTCTAAATTATCTTGTGGGAAAAAAAAAAAGTAAAAAAAAGTAAATAAAGAAAGATTGCAATCGAACAGGCTTTTATACCATTTAAGCTCCTCCTATAAGTCGCTTATTGGTGCTAGGCGCTTGAAATTTTGATCATTTGCATATCTTTGCAAGACCTATAATTTAAGACCTACCAATTTACATAATCTTATGACCTTTTCTTCTTGATGTTGCAATTTCAATGTTCAGCAGTGTATATTCTTTATATGCCAGATATACACGTAATTCATATTTATATGTCCTAAAATGATACGTTTAGAAATCTACTTTCTTTACAATGGCATGGATTAAATATTTTCATTTTATGTATATTGAACTATGGCTTAATAAAATATTTTAGAGAATAATTATATTTCATTTTAGTATTAATACTATATAAAAAAATAAAATTGCAAAAAAGTTTAGCAATTCATAAATACATTTTATAAATATAGTTGTATAAATTTCAAAATAAATATTATATTCATGGATGAGCACCAATGAGTTTTAAATCAATAACTTGATAAAATTTTAATAAACATTTAAAAATTATGCAACACTACAGCATGCTGAGCAATTAGAATCATTCTCACACAGAGCTGTCACAGACAGCTGTCTTATTCAAGCTCGCAGTAAACGGGCCTCTCAATCAATATATTTTTCTCAATCAACAGGTTAAAGCTTAATTTTTGCTCACAATAAAATAAATTTGGTGTTGACTTTTTTCACACATTTGATAGTTTAAAATTAGATTATAATATTAATACTTGCACATTTTCTTTATAGCCGAAAAAACGTTTATGTATTCAATTAATTGAAAAAATGCTGAAAATTAAAAGTAGGTTATTTTAATTTTTTTTAGAATCATATTATTTTAAACATATGTCAAAGCCAGAATTAATGACCGAGGACAACCGTTCACAAAAATCGAGATTTCTACGTACCATTCGTTTTGTGGTTCGTCTTTTGACCCGCTTATTTATAAAAGAGTGAGTGAGTTGTCTAGTATACGCGCCATTCCTTGCGCGGTAGCCTTCCCGGAGCGAAAGGGTTAACGAATAACATAAAGATAGTAGCAAATACATATTATCAGCATTTCGGTAATTTTTTTTACGTTGAAAAGTATTTTATTTCAGAAATTGCCTAGTTTTAGACAATTTTGTGTTAGAATATCGCGATTTGAGGCATACATTTGATTCAGCTAATGTGTCATTATTACTGATAAGGATTTAAATAAGGTAATGGAAACCGATATCAATGAAATAAAAAAGTATGAAAAATAGTTTGCTATTAATCAACTGAAGTTAAATGTAGAGAAATCAAAATTCATAATTTTTTCAGGTAAAAATAAAAAAATAGATGACGATATGATTAATAAATCTATAACAGTTAATAAAATAGAAATAGTGGATAAAATTTATTTCTTAGAAGTTCAACTTACAAATAAATTAAATTGGAATGGTCATATAAACAAAATAACGAAGAAGATATGTAAAGGTATAGGAATTCTAAGACCGATAAGTAAAAATCTATCCCAAAAATAAATAATGAACTCTATAATTCTCTGATTGCCATCTAGTATGTTGTAACTGCGTTTGGGGTAATTTGGGTATTGTTAACAATGATATTATAAAAAATTTGCAAAATAAATCAATCAAACTGATTAATAGAGACAATAGAATAGACTTAAAGAATTTTTTAATAAATTCTAATATATTGCAAATTGAACAGATTCATAAATACTGTATACTAATTAAAATGTTTGAAAGGATGAGAGAAATAAACATACAGATCTTATAAAAATTCAATTAAACGAAAAAGAAGTAGATATCGAAACTATAACGAATTAATATTACCCAAAATAAGAACAGAATTGGGAAGATGCAACATAAATTACATAGGACCTAAATATTAGAATGGAATACCAGATAAACTAAAGCGGTTAAATAATATAGTAAAATTTAAAAAAAAAGCTTAAAAGATACTGGATAGTCAGTAATGTCTAACAATTTATCGATAATTAAAAAAACCAATCAATTAAATACAAATTACAAAAACAACTCACACAAGAAGTGCATTACATATGCGTGATCTTTAGTAAAGAGTGAGGGGTGTTGAAATATGTGGAAATAGCCTGATGGCCGAATTTATTGTTTGGGTGAATTGTTATATTGAATCAGTCTGAGGTCCTCAAGCCTGTTGTATTCATCATAGATATTTACTTGGGACCTTTCTTTGTGTGGTCATGTATTGTCACAACAACTGTTCAAAGAAGAATAAATAAAGTATTATTATTATTAAAAAGTCGTGGGGAGGGATGCCCCATAGTATGTGTGTGTGTGTGTATACACACACACACAGGGTGTCTCAGCACCAGGGTTGCAAACATCTAGGAGGGGTAGGGTACACCTAGACGAACAATATTTGTCATAGAACCTAGGGTCGCAAACCACTCACAGTGCCAATTCTAAAACCGTCCAGCATGCACAAATAGTGACAACCAGTGCATGAGAAGTTCAAAATGCGATGTCCTAATCATCTATGCACGTGAGCAGCTGAGCAGAGTTTTATCTGGCGCTTTTTAGGAACTGGTTGTCACTATTTGTGTATGCTGGACAGTTTTAGAACTAGCGCTTTGAGTGATTTGTGACACTAGGTTCTACGACAAATATTGTTCGTCTGGGTGTACCTACCCCTCCTAGATGTTTGTAACTCTAGTGCTGAGACACCCTGTGTGTATGTGGTAGTAAACAGTTGGAGATTATCCGCTATCCGAAGTCATCCTATATACGTACCACATAAAATATTTAACAAGTTTTAGAAAAACATATAAATAGCAGATCAGATGTTATTTTTGGAGGTTTGATACTTAGACACACAATACAATGTCATTTTAAACAAATATTGTGTACCAAATCTAAAATTAAAATTTACGAAACGACGAAAAGTTAAATTACTATCTTATGTGTTGTTGTTTTTTAAATTGAATTTTCTTAAAGTTTTGTGTGATCTATATTACAAATCTACGCATGAACTTCATGTTACATGACTATATTCCACACTGGAAGTTAGAAAAAAATTGCATTTATCAGTTTGCCTTTTTTTTTTTCAACATTTTTAAGAAAATAAAAACTCCATATTTACGAATATTCTGTATTTTGAATTACTACACAAATGACCGAATGAGAATGAAAGACGAATATTTTTTTTCAGTTATTCGGTTTCCATTAATACGTAGAAATGCATTACATGTGAATAATTTTTACATATTAAACTTTTTAAGCAATCTAAAAAAAAAAAATAAATAAAATCCATAGAAGCTTTAAGATAAACTTCTAAAAGACTGACCATACTATTGTTTTTATTGTTTATTAAAAGCCTAACAATAATATGAAAAATAAATTGTATTTTAGTTTTTAGCTAATATTTATGAGATTACAACTGAGAAAACTATTTTTTACCCATTGTTTTTTATTTAAATTGAAAAAGATTTCTTGTAAAATATGTATTTTTTTCATTTTCAGCACGAGAAACAGGAATGAAAATGTGATTAGGCCTAATGAATAAGACTCCATGCAATTATTAAAAGCTCCAGTTTAAAAATGGAAGAAGAGAACAGAACGTTTTTAAAAAGATAATAAATGCAAAACTGTTAAATAAAGGGAAGTTTCAAACAGTTGAACGTTTTTGCCATTTCATCTGTGAATCATTTATTCATGTGTGTAATTTTAAATTCATTTTCCATGTGTATTTGGTAATTTAGCAATAAATTATTGCTGTACACTTTGCCTTTGTTTTACTATTAAGAAAATTATTAATAGCAAAGTATATGGACATGTATGGGGGCAGCATGATTGCGATTCTTTACTTTCCCACATATTTTGAATTGAACATTAGAAATAATCAACACAGCTATTTTTAAACGCACACGTTTATTCAAAAAAGAAAAGGTACGAAGTGCTAATAGTTTACATACGGCATTTTGTGGCGGAGCCTCTGCAGTAAGTGCATGTTGGTTGATGGAAAACCAGAGACAGAATATAAGAACATTCGATATGAAAATCACACACTAGCTTGTTCGATTGCTACCTGGATACAGTGAGTCAAGATCTGTATTAGAAAAGACACTGTAGCCATCCAGGTTTATTGCAAACTAAGTTAATTTAAATACAGTAGAACCTCTGTTAACTGAAACAAAGGGGGTGGGCACGGTTTCGGATAATGAAAGTTTCGAATAGAAAATAAATTTTAATTTCTTAAGTTAAAAGGTAAAAATGCGCAACAAAAATTCAATATACACTCTGATAATTAAGTATTTATTAAAATTATATACAATATGTATATTGTATGCAATCCCCAGAATGTTTTTATTTTTTTTTTAAAAAAAAAAATCCTTCAATTTTCCTTTTCTTCTTTCACATCGTTTTGGAGCAACAGTACCTCGCCATCTTTTCATTAGAAGAACGTCTGAAGGTTGCGCTTCGTCAGATTGTTCTACAAACCGTAATGCAATGCAAAAAATAAAGTACATGCTGTATGTAGTTTGTAGGAAAATCCTGTACAGTGTTTCATATAAGCTTCCATGCCCTAAACCAGTAAAAAATTCTTACCTATAAAACATGGCCTCACAAGTTCTCGTCGGCGGTTATATGGCTGTCACTTTCTCGAACGTTGTCCTCGTTGTTTTCCCCTTGCATCTGGGGCAGCACCATGTCAACAATGTGTTGATCATTAAAAGCAAGTTCAGAATCATCCCCATTTACTAAACCCACTTTGACTTCACATCCGGGAACGTTTTCGAAGAGGTCTTGGAGAATATATTTTCCTTCTTCTTCATCAGAAAACAAAATTATGTCGAACAGTTTAGCCCAACATTTTACTAATATACTGAATAGTATTTCTTTCAAGACTCGTGGAAAAAAAAATCCATTTTAATACCGTACATATTTCGATTAATTGGTATTTCAGTTAAAAATGTTTCGGTTAACAAAGGTTCTACTGTATTGTTGCCCGATTTCATTACACGTCATACGTAAAAGAAATGTAAGAAAGTTAACTTATTAGTACAATAAATTTTATCTATCATTTTAGCGTGAAAGTATATATCTTACATTTACGTCAATTACTGTTATAGTTGGTCAACTCAACATATAGGGATACCAGTCGGCTGGGGTGATACTACAGCCCAATGATTTGTCTAGAAATACTTGAGACAACACCCATACTTGTGAAGTCAGCAATGGAGTATGGAGGGGGATTAGTAAGCGGAATAATCACCAACAAGTTTTAGCTATTCCTACAGTCAGCCACTTTATCAGATATCAGACAAAAGGCAATGCACGCCATCAGTATACTCATTACACAGAAAGCATTTTGCAATCGTTTTGCTGAAGTAGGATGGCATGAACATTAACCAATGTGCTGCTTATCGCTAACCTCAACTCATTGTCGACTGCACTTTGATGCTGCTCCCAAGTGACTTGAGATACAGAACGACATCAAGTTGTCTTCAGTGGCAAATTCTGCTCCTGCTTAGACTCCAATTATTATCCGATACTCATATTGATGTGGGGTGCCTTATTTTAGCATAATAACGCCCATCCAGATGTCGGAAATGCCACATAAGAATGTCTACAAGGTGCTACCATGGTTTGTCATCCACAGGCTCAGATGTAGCCAGCCACTACAGACAACAGCAAATTTTTATCAACAAGTTGAGCAAGCAATACCCTAAGACTATACATCTATACAATTCAATTCCGTAGCGAATAGTAAAAATGCATTGTTAACAAAGGAGAAGCCGTTCAAAATCTTGTCTATTTAGTTTCAAGTGAATTGCACAACTTCTGTTTCATAAAGCTTGGAAGAAAACCACATAGCGATCGATGATAATCCTTGAAGAGCTTCGGTGTCATTCAAAATGTTGACAGATCAAGTCTTTTGGAGCTATTAACATTTGAAATCCATCAAAATAAAAGTTTTGACCACCCTTTCCTTGGTAAAAATTACTTACAAACTAAATCGATTAGCCTTCCTCTTACAGTAGAAAACGAACACATCATTAGATTTTCAAATAAACTCCCACATTTCAAGCTCAACTCGCTTTTAATAAGAAAAATGAAATAGTGACATCAGACGGCCTTTTACTTAAAATTAATATGAGTCACCACAATTGTCAGTTTTTTCTTTTCTTTTAATTAAAATAATAAGTAAAACAAATCCAAATGCAACAGAAACTTGGAAGTGTATTTGGTGTGAACATAAGGATCAAAATGAAATCAGAGTGACAAAATTTCTTGAGTTTTGCGATCTATAATGTTACGAAACTGGAAATAAATATGTAATAAATCTTGCGTTCTCAGATGTTAAATGGGCGATCGGCGCCAAGGATGGTTTCCAAGCGTCAGTCGGTAACTGGTGATTTTTCACTGTTACCCAGTAACTAACTCCCATCTCTAATGAGCACTGCATACACATACAAAGTAAAACCTCTCTTAACGGATACCTAATTACGAAATATATAGGTTCTCCACGTTTTCTTACCTTTTCCATTGTCTAAAAACATGCCATTCGTCATACGAAATATTTGACGATTATTTTCGTCAAAACCATAAAATGTTTGCCAACATGTGAAAAAAGCCACTTTAACAAAAATAGCTTTTGGGCTATTTTCAATGGAAAAAAGTTTCCAGTCGCTTAAGGTAAAAAATAGTTGCAAATAGTCGTATTTAAGTCGCCTGTAGCAACCCAGAAATGCTTTAACAAGTTTCCAGGCGACGTTCTCTTCTATGCAGCATAGAAGAGCATGTTACCATTGTTTGCAAAAGGCACATCAGAACCCACATGGTGTGAATTACATGTTCTTTATGTTGATTCACTCATACTGTAAAAATGGAAGTAATGAAAACTGAAATTAAAATGTATTACAGAGAAATGTTGAGGAACAAAACAAAATTAAGGACTTTCCGGCTTTATTTTATTTACATACAAAAGATTAAACACTGGTGTGCAAAATGGTGTGCAAAAATAGCAATGAAAAAGATCACTCAAGCTTTCGGACGCATCAGCAGCAGTCCTTCATCAGGAGTAATGACGATGTTATGTTTTTATACTTGAAATTTCTGGGGAGGGGGGGGGGGGCAACTTTCATCAGAGTAGTCCCGCAGAATGGGAAAACCCAATGAGAACCAACGGGAGGCCTCCAATAGAATCATGGAAGAACCCAATGCAAACCTGTAGCGCAGGGCACCTAACGTTGGGGAAATCCCATACATTTCAGAGTAAGTTTCTGGAAGGGTTGTGATGTATTAATGGCTTTCCCGTGTAGTTTGTAAGTTTCCCAAGATTCTAAGAAGAGTCTACTATTCTTGTTTGTGATGTGACAGTGTAGTATTTTTGTTGAGTCCCAGTCGGGTTCGTGCCCATGTTGCAAAGCGTGTTCTGCCATATGTGAGGCTATGTCTCCTTTTGCGAGTGCTTGTTTGTGTTCTTTTCTTCTTGTTTATCCTATGTAATGTTCGTTGCAGTCTTTGCATGGTATTTGATATATGGCACCTTTTTTTTTTTTTTTTTGCACTGCCATGGGATCTCCGGTCTCAAGTGTTGTAGCTAACTTGGTCATGGAGTCATTTGAGGAAACTGCTTTGTCCTCACCGAATTTTAACATTAAATTCTGGAAAAGATACGTCGACGACACGTTTGTTGTACTTAAAACTAATACACTCCAAAGCTTCTTCCATTACCTTAATAACTTAAACTCACATATAAAATTCACATACGAAACAGAACAGAACAATAAACTCCCTTTCCTAGACGTTCTTGTACACAGATCTCACGATAACTCAATCTTCACCTCAGTTTACCGTAAACCCACACATACAGACAGATATCTCGATTTTAAATCGCATCATCCAACATGCCACAAAGCTTCCGTTGTTAAAACATTAAGTCTTAGAGCGAATTCTCACTGCAGTAATGAAACACTTTCAAACACAGAAACCAAACATATATACAACTGCAGACCCAATAGTACATCATTAAATGACACGTCTCACACCCGCATATCTATTCCATATATTCACGGCATTTCCGAAACAATCTCTCGCATCCTCAAGGAAGCAAATATCAAAACATTCTATTCCCCTGTCACAACACTTCGCAAACAACTTACAAAAGTTAAAGACCCAGTTCCACCAGAAGATCTCACAGGCGCCATATACCAAATACCATGCAAAGACTGCAACAAACATTACATAGGACAAACAAAAAGAATGATCAAAACAAGAAAAAAAGAACACAAACAAGCACTCGCGAAAGGAGACATAGCCTCACGTCTGGCAGAACACGCTTTACAACACGGACACGAACCCGACTGGGACTCAACAAAAATACTACACCGTCACATCACAAACAAGAATAGTAGACTCTTCTTAGAATCTTGGGAAACTTACAAACTACACGGGAAAGCCATTAATACATCACAACCACTTCCAGAAACTTATAAACAACTCTTACTCTGAAATGTATGGGACTTCCCCAACATTAGGTGCCCCGCAGCACAGGATTCTCATTGGTTCCCACTGGGTTTTTTCATTCTGCGGGACTACTCTGATGAAGGGTTTTTCCAGAAATTTCAAGTATAAAAAGAGACAGAAACATAACATCGTCATTACTCCTGATGAAGGACTGCTGCTGACGCGTCCGAAAGCTTGGGTGATCTTTTTCATTGCTATTTTACCAGTGTTTAACCTTTTGTATGTAAATTTCCTCTCTGGTACCCCCCTGTGTTTTATTTATTAATTTTTTGTTGTTGCAGATTTTGGGTAAAAAGGACTTTCAAGGACCATACAAACCCTGTTTTATACCTTAGAAAAGATGCTAATTTCACTGATTAAACAAACATTGAAATCATTAATGTAAATGAGAAAAGTGATAGTGCTGAACAGATTCTTGCAAATTACACTTCTTATCTACACAACTAGAATATACCCCAACAACTAAAAGCAGTTTCACAGATATAAGGTAGTGTGGGATTGCAACAGGGCAGTTCTTTCAGTGTACCTGATATTTTTCATTGAAATAACCTTTTCTTCATTTCGGTTCATCCTTGTTTGAAAAAATATTTCTTTGGCAACATAAGAAAATAATGGAAAACGGTTAAGAAAATGGAAGCTTCCTTTATACGTGCCGTCTGAGAAAAAGTTCTTACATGCTAAATTTTTATGATACATTTGATATTGATCCTAGATGATTAAAATACAACTTGCAACAAATATGAATAAAACGAAGATAGCAACTAAGAATACTAAAAATACACTTTATTTTTGGCAAATAGGGTCACATGAAAGGACATTGCATGATGAGTATCCAATGTACATACAACCATTTAAGTACAATTTTAAATTTTTACAACTTATGGTTTTAATCTTTTCATTAATTTAATGATTCAATTTCTAATATTTTCTGTTATAAAAGGCACCACATGCAAATTTTCGATACACGTCAATCTTCAATGTTGAGTCAAAGTCAGTGAAAACAAAGATGTGCAGGTAAATTAACGTTATCAGTCAATGATGTATTAACCAACACACATGATATGAAAATCAAGTCAACATTTTAGCACATTTGTACACTGGATTGAGTTTTGTAAATCTGTGCAATCATACACAGAAATTAATACTGAATACAAATTTAACTTGGATAATACTTAAACATGTAAAAACATTGAACTATCAGAAATCTAGAGTTCAAAATAAATAATGTTAATTAATAAAAAACAGTTTGTCTACTTTAAAAGTTAATTTTATATAAAATATAATGCAAAGTATTTGATACAGTTCATATTTGCCCCAATTTAGAATGCCTCTTCTATAACTGTTAAGAGTTTATGGCCATATACCAATAAATGAAATAGTATGAATTTTTTGTAATGCTGTATGAGGACACTAATGATTCTAAATTAAAATATTCATATGGTTTCAAAAGTAATTCTTAAAAGCTTCAACTATTCCCGTACCTTGAATACATCATGCAAACATATTCACTACATGTACATCTTTCATCTCTGTCCAAATTTTAACAATACAATATACTTAAAAATTAGTTATTTTTTATACTTATTGGGAAATGGATTATATTTAATATATAGCAATCTATTAGAAACATGCAAGAGCAACTAACAAGAGAACCTTGCGAACTGTCAGAACTCGATTTTTCTGAATTTCGGTTTATATGCCAATATGACAAGAGTAGATTAAAGATCCAAAATCCAATTTGGCCCAATCGACCTGGGGATTGAGCTACAGCCTACTGAAAATAGAGCTCACCCTAGGATGATGCTTCGCTGCATGGACAGGTGAAAACAGTGTTTTGGCGTGCTGGGTAAGCATTAAACGCCAAACATTATCGTAGGAAAAAAATAATACATATGAACAAAATATAGCACATATTTATAATAGTCATTTTAGTTGTACCTGAAATAATTATACATTATGTATACTGGTGTAAAAGTAAAAAAAAATTGAAGATTTTGCCTTACTTTTGCATAACTGACAAATTTTGAGATCATTTTTGGCGAAGAACTCGAAAAAGCCGCCTGGTACGTAAACCAATCTTGAATAAATAAGACGCGATCCTTCAATTTTCAAATCAGTAGCAATCATCACTTGCCTGTGCTTTCATCACTTTTGACCTTTTAACTTTTTTGTTGGAAAGTGTGCAACTTCAAGCCTTATTTGTCACCATGTCTTCCTTTTCCACCATATCAACATACTTGTTTCGCGTTGTTTGTGAAAAATACACAAAGCAAGCCGATTTTGTATCAGATTATAAGATGGATATTGAGAAAGAAATATTTACATTTGCCGAAAGTTTGGTAAGCTTGATTGATTGATTGTTTGGCTTTTTTATGGCGCAAGAGCATCTGGGCTATACTGCGCCAGAAAGTTTGGTAAGCAAGTTAACATACGAAATGAATGATGAGAATACACTTGATATTTGTTTAAATGAAATGAAGTATGATGCAATACAGGGTAATGAAATAAATGAGGAGGAATGGGATGAACAAACTAATTTGCCGTCACGTGTAACTTGCACATTAGAACACATGAAAAAGTAGTTGCATTTGTACGGAGTAGGTCAGGAAATCTACGTTCATTGAAAAGCATACAGCATCGCTTTAAAGACACCACGCTTTCACATAGACAAATTTATCACTTTCGGGATTATGTTGCTTCCCCGGGTACAAGATGTGAGAAACTGTTACGGATGAAAGATGAAGTATTTGAGAAGTTTAAAAACGCCGGGAATATGCTTTATTAACAGTTCACGATGCCGATTTAAAGTTATGGTTTCTGAACATTGCAATAAGAGAAAACCTCACAAACTTTAGCACAAGTGATACTTTTCTATTAAAATTTAAAAAAGAGCGGGGCATAACAAGTAAAAGAGTCACCAAGTTGTTGCATGAGCGCACGTCCGTAAATCAGCATGGACGAAAGACTTTCTTGGTAGGCCTCTGGTTCTCGGTACAGTCTGTAAGTTTTGCATGTGATCACATAATTTCGCTACGAATACTGGACGTGTCAAATCAGTTTGCAAAAATTGAAACAGTTCACCAGGGTAAAGGTAGTACCATGTACCATCTCGGCTACTGAAGCATTCAGATCCTCGTGTACTGCTGTTCGTAGTCCAAGTAAAACCGTGGAAAATACGTCAAACCACTTACCAGTATTATGACACATGAGTGCAGTCTTCAATTATCTGTGGAAGCGTTCCGCGAAACCGTTTGCAACGGGATGGTAAGCAGTGGTCCTTGTTTTATATATACCGAGAAAGCGTGATAGACAATGAAAAAGGTTACTCTCAAGTTGTCTACCCTGGTCCGTTATGATATGAATGGGTACTCCGAACCTTGAGATCCATCCTCTGTAAAAAGTTTCTGCTATAGTTTCGGCAGTTTGATCTACCATCGGGAATGCTTCTGGCCATCTGCTGAATCGGTCCACACATGTGAGAACATAGCGAAAACCAGAAGAAGGTAATAGAGGTCCAGCAATGTCTATATGGACATGAGCAAATCTGTCAGAAGGCAGTGGAAACACTCCCCACGGGGTCTTCGTGTGTTTATGAACTTTTGAGCGCCGACAACTGTCGGAAGATTTGACCCACGAGGCCACATCTTTAGGTGTAGTGTTCCAAATAAATATTTGCTTTATTAGCTTTGTTGTAGCCAAGGCCAACTAGATTTACTACAGGCCTGCTCACGTGAGCCTAACGCTATAGAAAACCTGTCCCCAAATTTTCGCAGTGGCGATTCTCGCACGTAGTTTTTCTCCGACAGATGGCGCCTGCTACCTAGGAAAACATTCCCAATTTAACACACTATAAATGCCAATTAATAGCCCAGTTTATGATTACATACAGAAATATATTGCTTTTTGCTCAAAAAGTTATCGTATTTTATTTTCCAACGACGTTGATGTTACCGTGATATGACAAACTTTCGTAACAAGTTTTTAAACTAAAATTTAAATCTTACATACCTTTTTCTACTCTTTCATTTATACTGAAGACGGTTTATTGGATGAAATGATTTCTCAGGCATGATTAATAACTGATAATGAATTGATAGTTTACACTGAAAGCTAAATTGCAAAATGCATATAAAAGCAGACTTTATTTTAATGGTTAATAAAATAGAATTATATAGAATTTAAATCAACTAATTAATAATTTAATTATATTCTATTATAATTAATTATAAAATAAAGAATTAATTAGAAGGCTTGACACCTGTTTGGAAAGACTTTAATGGAATGTTAATGAAATTAACACATGAATTTACAATAAACTGATGATATAACTACACAATGTATAATACATAATTTCTAATAACTTTTGACACAAGCCAAATTTTTAATACATCACATAATAAAAATAAAGCATCAGGTATTCATGAATAGCAATTCTTTCCAAAATAATTTTACTTGAAAATACAAACTACATAATAGAACAGCATGTCACCGAAAAAATAAAATACAGAATAAACACTTACTGTGTCCCTAATACTGCAGATATAAATATGTTGGATGAACTTAAAACAATTAATGCACCTTAGCTTAGCTACTACAGAGTAAAATTATGAAGGGGAAACAAATTACCTTTACGTGAGATGTGTAATCCATTTGATTTGTAATCCATTGTATTCGAAGGGTTTCTTCACTTGGACATTCGCGAAAGGATATTACTTTTTCCTGACCGCGAGTTACGAAAGGGCATACAACAAGCCACTATCATTGTTATCACAAATAAATATTATGTAAAAATTATAGAAAACCCAGAAATCCTTTTTAATCTTCGGTTAACTGCTGCAAATACATGGTAGATTATGGTTTGTTTATACCTGTGATTTGGCGCCCCTATGAACAACCCTAGTAATTACTCCAAAAGAAAGTGTGGACACCCTTGAAATTCACGTGAGCGGGCCTATAGTAAATCTAGTTGGCCTTTGGTTGTAGCTTTGATGCCGAGATGCGCTAAACTGTGCAGAGCTAGAAACACTTCCCTACGACATTCAGGCGCCACGTAAGGACGGACTCTCTGACCTGATACATCTCATATTAATATTATTCCACCTGGTGTTGACTCCATGGGCTGTAGTTGCAGATCAGTGTCGGATACGCGTAATGTGGCTAAGGAAGGATCGTTGCGCTGGGCGTTAGCCATTTTTTCGCAATCAATATTGCCCGATAGTACAATCGCTGCAATACCAGATAACGAATCTGCAACTCTGTTTCTGTCACCCTTAATGTACTTAATGTCAGTGGTAAACTGTCCGACGAAATCCATATGGCGCTGTTGTCTAGGTGTATGTTTATCGTGCGATAGTTTAAAAATAAAACTTAAAGGTTTATGATCTGACCAGACTGTAAAATTCCTGCCATCTAACATGTGGCAGAAATGTTTAATCCTACAATATATACTTAAAAGTTCTCGGTCAAAAGTACTGTATTTCTTTTCGGCATTGTTTAGTTTACAAGAAAAAAATTCGGTAATACTCCCATTCAACCCTGCTACTTCATGAACTTTATAAGCAATTCGGGCTAATTCGTCGAGATTTTCGCCTCCAATAGACAAAATCTTCTGCACATTGAGAGGGAAGTCTTCTCAGCCAAAGTCCTCGAAGCATAGAGTCATTCAATTTACCCGACGATAGCTCTCGCATTTCCCGGAGCAGCATACCTGGCGTTTTATCTCCGAGTGTAAAATCCTGCAAAAGTGTCTGGAGCCTGGTTGCTTCTGACTGGCCACATTGTTCGTTGATTCGTGTTTTAAGTGCGAGATAGGCATCCCTAGGAGGATCTCTTATAATGTCGCTCACCACCAAAAGTAATTCTGGTTCAAGGACTGTTATGATATAGTGGAACTTCGTTCGGTCGTCTTTAATACCCGCATTAATGAACTGGCTTTCCAGCTGAAGAAACCAAAGTTCTGTATTATTTTTCCAAAAAGGCGGTGCTTTGAAGGGGACACGTGACAATTCGAGAGACGGATCTGTAGTGTAGCTCATGTTGTTAATTTGAAAGACGTTTGTAGAAAAAAAAGAAATTTTGGTGATTATTGGCGACTTAATAAAATTACCTTGGCGATGTGATGCGGAACGATATTGGCGATATCCGACGACTGTAAAATGCAATTAAGTAAACTGACAATTACGATTTCTTGGAATTCATTTAGAGCATCAGCCAACCCAGCCATAGATTGTTGATGAAATTCAGAAGGTGTTTTAAATATCACGTCCGGGTCACCACTTTATAGCGGTATTAGAAGGTAGCATAGCAGGACAGAAAAAATATACCTAAATTCGAACGCTATAAAAAAAAATATTTATTTTTTTTTTAATCTCGTTTTTTACAAAATCTAGAAGCTTAGAAAATAAGAGCGCATGCAGAACTTGTTATTATTGTCTCTTCTTCTTGGAAGGAAATTAACAAATACAAAATGCAATAAAATAAAATGTTTGGTTTCCACACATCAAGGTGGGAGCACAATATATATATATTGCTGATTCATATATTTACCTTGGCCAGCTGATTTCAATGGATGGCAACATTATGAAAGAACTCAACAGACGTATTAAACTTGGCTGGAGTGCATTTGGAAGAAACAGTTTTATCCTGAAGGGGAAATTGCCTTTGTGTCTAAAAAGAAAGGTCTTCAACCAGTGTGTATTGCCAGTCCTCTCTTATGGATCAGAGACATGGAGTCTAACTGTTGGAGCAATACGAAAGTTACAGACAACGCAAAGGAGCATGGAGAGGTGCATGCTTGGAATAACTAGGAGAGATCGAAAAAGAAACACTTGGGTGAGAGAGCAAACTAGAGTAGAGGACATCATTGTTAAAGTAAAAGGACTGAAATGGCGATGGGCTGGGCATATTGCAAGAAGAACTGATCAACGATGGACAACAGAAATTCTGAACTGGATTCCAAGAGACCACCGAAGACCTAGAAAACGTCCTCAAACTAGATGGGTGGATGAAATAAGAAAACAGGTTGGGGTGACGTGGAAGCGAATTGCTCAGGATAGACTTGTGTGGAAAGCATTTGGAGAGACCTTCATCCAGCAGTGGATAGATAATGGTTGAATATGATGATGATGATGATGATATATATATATATATATGTGTGTGTGTGTGTGTGTGTTAAAATTTTAATTTAAAATTAAAAATATATCCCAAAACATTTTTTTCATTTATCGTTGTTTGGCATAATAAATCGAAACCGCAATAACAGGGTTTTCGTATCTACATAATCTACATACAGGGTGCCATAATTAAACTTGGCCTATTTAGAGCATCCTGCAGACGCCAGTGGAGGACACCGGGCACGGGCAACCCCCGAAATCTTTGGATAATTAAACGTTCGTAAAGAAAAGAAAACGCGTTTTCTTTCCGTCTACTATCTAACCATGCCATGACATCGGCATTACTGTCGCTACGCCTAAAAAACCATTGATAAAAATTGTTGTTTAATTTAATCTGCGTAGTGTTCGACTTGTATAAATACGTATGCTGCAACGGGCTTTTCGATCAATTTAACACCGGTATCTTTGCAATTTGGTTTAAAAAGCAGTCAATGTACTACCCCATTTCCCGAAATTACCGGTTTCGGAAAATACGCTTTAAATATGTTCGTAAGGGATTGAATGCTTGTTGTCTGTAGCTCAATTGGTAAGAGCACCTGCCCGGATTGTAGAAGGTCGTGGGATCGTGTCCGCCCAGACGCAAAATACATTTCTTGGCGAACGTTCCACCATCTAACCGTGCCAAAGCATCGGCCCCGTTATAAAGGTGTCGTCGGTGAGCCTTCTGATAGCGATGCGATCGTCGACAAAGCAATTATCAACAATTTTCTTTGTGGTCTCCTTTTATCTTATTACGAAAATCCGGATTACATTAATATAGCTACAAGTCATACAAGCCCTTAGCTGTCGCTTGTTCAGATTAATGAAGGACTTTATTGACAATGCTTCCCAAGCATGTTTCGCCAAAGCGGATTTTTCCAGTCGTACGTAGGCTTCATGTTCATTGAGACGAAACCGAAGAGCACGTCGTGTTTGGATAATAGAAACCTGATTACACTAGCATGGAATGGAGTAAATTCCCCAATAGTTGCAATCCGGAATATTATCTTTGAGTATGGAATAGCCATTCCAAACTCAATTTGAGTAGAAAATTATAACAAAACGCTTCAAAAGCACATAAAAATTTATCCAATCAACGTGAAATCTCGTACATCCATTTCTTTACTTGCCCACAGTAGTACTTTACAGAAAGCGTAACCACTTAACAAAACAGTGGCGCCATTTCCGACGGAAAAAAAAAACTCAGTCCCGTCTCACAACTGTGCCCATCTTGCCCCGGGTTCCCCTATATATATTTAATTACTGCCTTAACTATAGCCTATAAATAGTCACTGCTATCGTAAGCAGTTAAACGTAGCTCAACTCCTTTGA
>QLNU02004431.1:11880-34522 GCA_006491805.2 Dysdera silvatica | reverse complement strand
AAAAAGAACTAAAAAAATACTTGATAGTCAGTAATGTCTAGCAATTTATCGATAATTAAAATAAGCAATCAATTAAAGACAAATTATAAAAACAACTCATATAAGAAGTGCATTACATATACGTGATCTGAATTAAAGAGTATGAGGTGTTAAAATATGTGGAAATAGCCTGATGGCTAAATTTATTGCTTATGTGACTTGTTATGTTGAATCAATCTGAGGTCCTCAAGCCTGTTGTATTCATCATAGATATTTACTTAGGACCTTTCTTTGTGTGGTCATGTATTGTCACAACGACTGTTCCAAGAAGAATAAATAAAGTATTATTATTATTAAAAAAAAAAAGTCGTGGGGAGGGGATGCCCATAGTATGTGTGGGTGTGTATACACACACACACAGGTTCTCAGCACCAGGGTTATAAACATCTAGGAGGGGTAGGGTACACCTAGACGAACAATATTTGTCATAGAACCTAGGGTCGCAAACCACTCACAGCGCCAGTTCTAAAACCGTCCAGCATGCACAAATAGTGATAACCAGTGCATGAGAAGCGCAAAATGCGATGTCCTAATCATCTATGCACTTGAGCAGCTGACCTGAGTTTTATCTGGCGCTTTTCACGCAGTGGTTGTAAATATTTGTGCATGCTGGACGGTTTTAGAACTATAGCTGTGAGTGGTTTGCGACCCTAGGTTCTATGACAAATATTGTTCGTCTAGGTGTACCCTACCCCTCCTAGATGTTTGTAACTCTAGTGCTGAGACACCCTGTGTGTATGTGGTAGTAAACAGTTGGAGATTATCCGCTATCCGAAGTCATCCTATATACGTACCACATAAAATATTTAACAAGTTTTAGAAAAACATATAAATAGCAGATCAGATGTTATTTTTGGAGGTTTGATACTTAGACACACAATACAATGTCATTTTAAACAAATATTGTGTACCAAATCTAAAATTAAAATTTACGAAACGACGAAAAGTTAAATTACTATCTTATGTGTTGTTGTTTTTTAAATTGAATTTTCTTAAAGTTTTGTGTGATCTATATTACAAATCTACGCATGAACTTCATGTTACATGACTATATTCCACACTGGAAGTTAGAAAAAAATTGCATTTATCAGTTTGCCTTTTTTTTTTTCAACATTTTTAAGAAAATAAAAACTCCATATTTACGAATATTCTGTATTTTGAATTACTACACAAATGACCGAATGAGAATGAAAGACGAATATTTTTTTTCAGTTATTCGGTTTCCATTAATACGTAGAAATGCATTACATGTGAATAATTTTTACATATTAAACTTTTTAAGCAATCTAAAAAAAAAAAAAAAAAAATAAAAATCCATAGAAGCTTTAAGATAAACTTCTAAAAGACTGACCATACTATTGTTTTTATTGTTTATTAAAAGCCTAACAATAATATGAAAAATAAATTGTATTTTAGTTTTTAGCTAATATTTATGAGATTACAACTGAGAAAACTATTTTTTACCCATTGTTTTTTATTTAAATTGAAAAAGATTTCTTGTAAAATATGTATTTTTTTCATTTTCAGCACGAGAAACAGGAATGAAAATGTGATTAGGCCTAATGAATAAGACTCCATGCAATTATTAAAAGCTCCAGTTTAAAAATGGAAGAAGAGAACAGAACGTTTTTAAAAAGATAATAAATGCAAAACTGTTAAATAAAGGGAAGTTTCAAACAGTTGAACGTTTTTGCCATTTCATCTGTGAATCATTTATTCATGTGTGTAATTTTAAATTCATTTTCCATGTGTATTTGGTAATTTAGCAATAAATTATTGCTGTACACTTTGCCTTTGTTTTACTATTAAGAAAATTATTAATAGCAAAGTATATGGACATGTATGGGGGCAGCATGATTGCGATTCTTTACTTTCCCACATATTTTGAATTGAACATTAGAAATAATCAACACAGCTATTTTTAAACGCACACGTTTATTCAAAAAAGAAAAGGTACGAAGTGCTAATAGTTTACATACGGCATTTTGTGGCGGAGCCTCTGCAGTAAGTGCATGTTGGTTGATGGAAAACCAGAGACAGAATATAAGAACATTCGATATGAAAATCACACACTAGCTTGTTCGATTGCTACCTGGATACAGTGAGTCAAGATCTGTATTAGAAAAGACACTGTAGCCATCCAGGTTTATTGCAAACTAAGTTAATTTAAATACAGTAGAACCTCTGTTAACTGAAACAAAGGGGGTGGGCACGGTTTCGGATAATGAAAGTTTCGAATAGAAAATAAATTTTAATTTCTTAAGTTAAAAGGTAAAAATGCGCAACAAAAATTCAATATACACTCTGATAATTAAGTATTTATTAAAATTATATACAATATGTATATTGTATGCAATCCCCAGAATGTTTTTGCTTTTTTTTTAAAAAAAAAAATCCTTCAATTTTCCTTTTCTTCTTTCACATCGTTTTGGAGCAACAGTACCTCGCCATCTTTTCATTAGAAGAACGTCTGAAGGTTGCGCTTCGTCAGATTGTTCTACAAACCGTAATGCAATGCAAAAAATAAAGTACATGCTGTATGTAGTTTGTAGGAAAATCCTGTACAGTGTTTCATATAAGCTTCCATGCCCTAAACCAGTAAAAAATTCTTACCTATAAAACATGGCCTCACAAGTTCTCGTCGGCGGTTATATGGCTGTCACTTTCTCGAACGTTGTCCTCGTTGTTTTCCCCTTGCATCTGGGGCAGCACCATGTCAACAATGTGTTGATCATTAAAAGCAAGTTCAGAATCATCCCCATTTACTAAACCCACTTTGACTTCACATCCGGGAACGTTTTCGAAGAGGTCTTGGAGAATATATTTTCCTTCTTCTTCATCAGAAAACAAAATTATGTCGAACAGTTTAGCCCAACATTTTACTAATATACTGAATAGTATTTCTTTCAAGACTCGTGGAAAAAAAAATCCATTTTAATACCGTACATATTTCGATTAATTGGTATTTCAGTTAAAAATGTTTCGGTTAACAAAGGTTCTACTGTATTGTTGCCCGATTTCATTACACGTCATACGTAAAAGAAATGTAAGAAAGTTAACTTATTAGTACAATAAATTTTATCTATCATTTTAGCGTGAAAGTATATATCTTACATTTACGTCAATTACTGTTATAGTTGGTCAACTCAACATATAGGGATACCAGTCGGCTGGGGTGATACTACAGCCCAATGATTTGTCTAGAAATACTTGAGACAACACCCATACTTGTGAAGTCAGCAATGGAGTATGGAGGGGGATTAGTAAGCGGAATAATCACCAACAAGTTTTAGCTATTCCTACAGTCAGCCACTTTATCAGATATCAGACAAAAGGCAATGCACGCCATCAGTATACTCATTACACAGAAAGCATTTTGCAATCGTTTTGCTGAAGTAGGATGGCATGAACATTAACCAATGTGCTGCTTATCGCTAACCTCAACTCATTGTCGACTGCACTTTGATGCTGCTCCCAAGTGACTTGAGATACAGAACGACATCAAGTTGTCTTCAGTGGCAAATTCTGCTCCTGCTTAGACTCCAATTATTATCCGATACTCATATTGATGTGGGGTGCCTTATTTTAGCATAATAACGCCCATCCAGATGTCGGAAATGCCACATAAGAATGTCTACAAGGTGCTACCATGGTTTGTCATCCACAGGCTCAGATGTAGCCAGCCACTACAGACAACAGCAAATTTTTATCAACAAGTTGAGCAAGCAATACCCTAAGACTATACATCTATACAATTCAATTCCGTAGCGAATAGTAAAAATGCATTGTTAACAAAGGAGAAGCCGTTCAAAATCTTGTCTATTTAGTTTCAAGTGAATTGCACAACTTCTGTTTCATAAAGCTTGGAAGAAAACCACATAGCGATCGATGATAATCCTTGAAGAGCTTCGGTGTCATTCAAAATGTTGACAGATCAAGTCTTTTGGAGCTATTAACATTTGAAATCCATCAAAATAAAAGTTTTGACCACCCTTTCCTTGGTAAAAATTACTTACAAACTAAATCGATTAGCCTTCCTCTTACAGTAGAAAACGAACACATCATTAGATTTTCAAATAAACTCCCACATTTCAAGCTCAACTCGCTTTTAATAAGAAAAATGAAATAGTGACATCAGACGGCCTTTTACTTAAAATTAATATGAGTCACCACAATTGTCAGTTTTTTCTTTTCTTTTAATTAAAATAATAAGTAAAACAAATCCAAATGCAACAGAAACTTGGAAGTGTATTTGGTGTGAACATAAGGATCAAAATGAAATCAGAGTGACAAAATTTCTTGAGTTTTGCGATCTATAATGTTACGAAACTGGAAATAAATATGTAATAAATCTTGCGTTCTCAGATGTTAAATGGGCGATCGGCGCCAAGGATGGTTTCCAAGCGTCAGTCGGTAACTGGTGATTTTTCACTGTTACCCAGTAACTAACTCCCATCTCTAATGAGCACTGCATACACATACAAAGTAAAACCTCTCTTAACGGATACCTAATTACGAAATATATAGGTTCTCCACGTTTTCTTACCTTTTCCATTGTCTAAAAACATGCCATTCGTCATACGAAATATTTGACGATTATTTTCGTCAAAACCATAAAATGTTTGCCAACATGTGAAAAAAGCCACTTTAACAAAAATAGCTTTTGGGCTATTTTCAATGGAAAAAAGTTTCCAGTCGCTTAAGGTAAAAAATAGTTGCAAATAGTCGTATTTAAGTCGCCTGTAGCAACCCAGAAATGCTTTAACAAGTTTCCAGGCGACGTTCTCTTCTATGCAGCATAGAAGAGCATGTTACCATTGTTTGCAAAAGGCACATCAGAACCCACATGGTGTGAATTACATGTTCTTTATGTTGATTCACTCATACTGTAAAAATGGAAGTAATGAAAACTGAAATTAAAATGTATTACAGAGAAATGTTGAGGAACAAAACAAAATTAAGGACTTTCCGGCTTTATTTTATTTACATACAAAAGATTAAACACTGGTGTGCAAAATGGTGTGCAAAAATAGCAATGAAAAAGATCACTCAAGCTTTCGGACGCATCAGCAGCAGTCCTTCATCAGGAGTAATGACGATGTTATGTTTCTCTTTTTTATACTTGAAATTTCTGGGGAGGGGGGGGGGGGCAACTTTCATCAGAGCAGTCCTGCAGAATGGAATCCCAGTGGGAACCAATGGGAGGCCTCCAATAGAATCATGGAAGAACCCAATGCAAACCTGTAGCGCAGGGCACCTAACGTTGGGGAAATCCCATACATTTCAGAGTAAGTTTCTAGAAGTGGTTGTGATGTATTAATGGCTTTCCCGTGTAGTTTGTAAGTTTCCCAAGGTTCTAAGAAGAGTCTACTATTCTCGTTTGTGATGTGACGGTGTAGTATTTTTGTTGAGTCCCAGTCAGGTTCGTGCCCATGTTGCAAAGCGTGTTCTGCCATATGTGAGGCTATGTCTCCTTTTGCGAGTGCTTGTTTGTGTTCTTTTCTTCTTGTTTATCCTATGTAATGTTCGTTGCAGTCTTTGCATGGTATTTGATATATGGCACCTTTTTTTTTTTTTTTTTGCACTGCCACGGGATCTCCGGTCTTAAGTGTTGTAGCGAATTCGGCCATGTAGTCATTTGAGGAAACTGCTTTATCTTCATCGAATTTTAACATTAAATTCTGGAAAAGATACGTCGACGACACGTTTGTTGTACTTAAAACTAATACACTCCAAAGCTTCTTCCATTACCTTAATAACTTAAACTCACATATAAAATTCACATACGAAACAGAACAATAAACTCCCTTTCCTAGACGTTCTTGTACACAGATCTCACGATAACTCTATCTTCACCTCAGTTTACCGTAAACCCACACATACAGATATCTCGATTTTAAATCGCATCATCCAACATGCCACAAAGCTTCCGTTGTTAAAACATTAAGTCTTAGAGCGAATTCTCACTGCAGTAATGAAACACTTTCAAACACAGAAACCAAACATATACACACTTCACCTAAAATCAATGTAGACCCAATAGTACATCTTTAAACAATACATCTCACACCCGCATATCCATTCCATATATTCACGGCATTTCCGAAACAATCTCTCGCATCCTTAAAGAGGCAAATATCCAAACATTCTATTCCCCTGTCACAACACTTCGCAAACAACTTACAAAAGTTAAAGACCCAGTTCCACCAGAAGATCTCACAGGCGCCATATACCAAATACCATGCAAAGACTGCAACAAACATTACATAGGACAAACAAAAAGAATGATCAAAACAAGAAGAAAAGAACACAAACAAGCACTCGCGAAAGGAGACATAGCCTCACGTCTGGCAGAACACGCTTTACAACACGGACACGAACCCTACTGATTCAACAAAAATACTACACCGGCACATCACAAACAAGAATAGTAGACTCTTCTTAGAATCTTGGGAAACTTACAAACTACATGGGAAAGCCATTAATACATCACAACCACTTCCAGAAACTTACAAACAACTCTTACTCTGAAATATATGGGATTTCCCCAACATTAGGTTGGAGGTTTCTCATTGGTTCCCATTGGGTTTTTCCATTCTGCGGGACTACTCTGATGAAGGGTTTTCCAGAAATTTCAAGTATAAAAAAGAGACAGAAACATAACATCGTCATTACTCCTGATGAAGGACTGCTGCTGATGCGTCCGAAAGCTTGAGTGATCTTTTTCATTGCTATTTTACCAGTGTTTAACATTTTGTATGTAAATTTCCTCCCTGGAACCCCCCTGTGTTTTATTTATTAATTTTTTGTTGTTGCAGATTTTGGGTAAAAAGGACTTTCAAGGACCATACAAACCCTGTTTTATACCTTAGAAAAGATGCTAATTTCACTGATTAAACAAACATTGAAATCATTAACGTAAATGAGAAAAGTGACAGTGATGAACAGGTTCTTGCAATTACACTTCTTATCTACACAACTAGAATATACCCCAACAACTAAAAGCAGTTTCACAGATATAAGGTAGTGTGGGATTGCAACAGGGCAGTTCTTTCAGTGTACCTGATATTTTTCATTGAAATAACCTTTTCTTCATTTCGGTTCATCCTTGTTTGAAAAAATATTTCTTTGGCAATATAAGAAAATAATGGAAAACGGTTAAGAAAATGAAAGCTTCCTTTATACGTGCCGTCTGAGAAAAAGTTCTTACATGCTAAATTTTTATGATACATTTGATATTGATCCTAGATGATTAAAATACAACTTGCAACAAATATGAATAAAACGAAGATAGCAACTAAGAATACTAAAAATACACTTTATTTTTGGCAAATAGGGTCACATGAAAGGACATTGCATGATGAGTATCCAATGTACATACAACCATTTAAGTACAATTTTAAATTTTTACAACTTATGGTTTTAATCTTTTCATTAATTTAATGATTCAATTTCTAATATTTTCTGTTATAAAAGGCACCACATGCAAATTTTCGATACACGTCAATCTTCAATGTTGAGTCAAAGTCAGTGAAAACAAAGATGTGCAGGTAAATTAACGTTATCAGTCAATGATGTATTAACCAACACACATGATATGAAAATCAAGTCAACATTTTAGCACATTTGTACACTGGATTGAGTTTTGTAAATCTGTGCAATCATACACAGAAATTAATACTGAATACAAATTTAACTTGGATAATACTTAAACATGTAAAAACATTGAACTATCAGAAATCTAGAGTTCAAAATAAATAATGTTAATTAATAAAAAACAGTTTGTCTACTTTAAAAGTTAATTTTATATAAAATATAATGCAAAGTATTTGATACAGTTCATATTTGCCCCAATTTAGAATGCCTCTTCTATAACTGTTAAGAGTTTATGGCCATATACCAATAAATGAAATAGTATGAATTTTTTGTAATGCTGTATGAGGACACTAATGATTCTAAATTAAAATATTCATATGGTTTCAAAAGTAATTCTTAAAAGCTTCAACTATTCCCGTACCTTGAATACATCATGCAAACATATTCACTACATGTACATCTTTCATCTCTGTCCAAATTTTAACAATACAATATACTTAAAAATTAGTTATTTTTTATACTTATTGGGAAATGGATTATATTTAATATATAGCAATCTATTAGAAACATGCAAGAGCAACTAACAAGAGAACCTTGCGAACTGTCAGAGCTCAATTTTTCTGAATTTCGGTTTATATGCCAATATGACAAGAGTAGATTAAAGATCCAAAATCAAATTTGGCCCAATCGACCTGGGGATTGAGCTACAGCCTACTGAAAATAGAGCTCACCCTAGGATGATGCTTCGCTGCATGGACAGGTGAAAACAGTGTTTTGGTGTGCTGGGCAAGCATTAAGTGCCAAACATTATCGTAAAAAAATAACACATATGAATAAAATATAGCATATATTTATAATAGCCATTTTAGTTGTATCTGAAATAATTATACATTGTGTATGCCAGTGTAAAAGTAAAAAATATTTGAAGTGTTTACCTTACTTTTTTATAACTGACAAACTGAGATCATTTTTGGTGAAGAACTCGAAAAAGCCGCCTGGTACGTAAACGAGTCTTGAATAAATATCCTTCAATTTTCAAATCAGAAGCAATCATCACTTGCCTGTGCTTTCATCACCTTTGACCTTTTTAATTTTTTTGTTGGAAAGCGTGGAATTTCAAGCCTTATTTGTCACCATGTCTTCCTTTTCCATCATAGCAAAATACTTTTTTCTCCTTGTTTGTGAAAAATACAGGAAGCCAGCTGATTTTGTATAAGATCATGAGATCGATATTGGGAAAGAAATATTTACATTTGCCGAAAGTTTGGTAAGCTTGATTGATTGATTGTTTGGCTTTTTTATGGCGCAAGAGCATCTGGGCTATACTGCGCCAGAAAGTTTGGTAAGCAAGTTAACATACGAAATGAATGATGAGAATACACTTGATATTTGTTTAAATGAAATGAAGTATGATGCAATACAGGGTAATGAAATGAATGATGAGGAATGGGATGAACAAACTAATTTGCCGTCACGCGTAACTTACACATTAGAAGACATGAAAAGAATTTCCATGGAGTGGGTCAGGAAAACTACGTTCCTTGAAAAGCATACAGCATCGCTTTAAAGACAACATGCTTTCACATAAACAAATTTATCGCTTTCAGGATTATGTTGCTTCCCAGGGTACAAGATGTGAAAAACTGTTAAGGATTAAAGACGAAGAATTTGAGAAGTTTAAAAATGCCCGGGAACATGCTTTATTAACAGTTCACGATTCCGATTTAAAGTTACGGTTTCTGAGCATTGCAATGAGAGAAAATCTCACAAACTTTAGCGCAAGTGATGCTTTTCTATTAAAATTTTAATAAAAGAGCGTGGCATAACAAGTAGAGTCACCAAGTTTGTTACGCATGAGCGTACTATGCACACAACGGCTTTGGAAGATAGAGCTATAGAATTCGTCAACATAGTTACAGATGCAATGAGCAACTATCCTTTTGATGACGTTTTAAACACTGACCACAGCGGATTCACTAAAGAACGGGCATCTACGCACACTCTGTCGATTACCATTCAATCTTCACACGCCGTATCCTGTTCCGTAACAATTGAACCTGTCATTTCTGCTACTGGACAATTATTACCACAATTTCTGCTCACCCATCAGGAACCAAAGGGTGTATTCGATCCACGGGTACAGGAAAAGTTATTTAATCTCCTAATGTTATTCTGGAATGTTCCAAATGTGGTAAAACCTTTACCGAAGTACATGAGGTGTTCCTCAGCGAAGTACTCAAACCGAACGTAACATCAAAAGTTCTATTAATTATGGATTCGTGGACAGGTCAAATGGACGAAAATATAGTTGATGATAAATTTAGTCAAGCCAGTCTTTCAGAGCAATCGAAATTGATGATTACACCACCTGGAGGGATAGCACTCATACAGTCATACGACGTATATTTTTTTCTTCAATGGAAATATTTCGCTAAACGCTTAATGTGATTTTGCCTTTTGCATCATTATGATCATGTAAGCTTATCAGAAAGGAATAATATAACAAAATTGATTCGCTCATTCACAATCAGCTGTCTTCCCCAAAATTCCGAAATATGATAATCTATGCTTGGTGGAAATCAATGTACCCGATACCAAAGCCTGAAAAATTCTTCAATGTGCAAGAAATTTGTTTTAATTTCACGGACCAAGTGTGTCACGAAATGGACTGTGATGTCAGTTCATTCATTTGTTGCAGTCATTGCTCAAAGTTATTATGCTTTCTCATTTTTTTTTTATTGATTTTCATTTCCATTAAAAGCGTTTTAGGTTCATAACAACCAAGAGCGCAGTTATAACTCTGGTAACCCCAGCAGTTAGGTAACTCAAAATTTTTTTTTTCATATCTACATAAATTCATTTTCATACATAAATACTCCATGTTCATAATTCAAATCAGTTTCATATGTAAATACTCCATATTCATAATTCAAATCAGTTCCATATGTCAATATTGCAGCGGTAAATAATTTTAATTGATTTTGGAAAGTGCCTCTAAAATTATTTGCAAAGGAACCTCAGCTTTTCCGATGCGCCAGGACTTCACTTCTACAAGACGTAGAAAGCTAAACTTCTAACATGAATAGAAGTAACTCACAGTAAAATTTTGGCGCTTAATGTTTTCCCAGCACGCCAAAACACTGTTTTCACCTGTCATGCAGCGAAGCATCATTGTAGGGTGAGCTCTATTTTCAGTGGGCCGTAGCTCGACCCCCAGGTCGATTGGGCCAAATTTGATTTTGGATCTTTCATCTACTCGGTCATATTGGCCTATAAACCGAAATTCAGAAAAATCGAGCCTTGACAGTTCGCGAGGTTCCGTTGTAAGATATTTTAAAAGGTATATAATAAAGTTTACTAAAAATTATCGCAGCTAAGATTTTGAATAACAAATGGAACTTCTTTATGCTCAAAAACTTCATAATACTTTTAAGCTATGCTAACCTTTCCTCGTATCTAAAAAATATATTTGGGTATTGATAAAATTTAAGTGTATACATATAATGCCTAACCACATAGCAAAACTTGAATTTGAGCTCTCTTCTGCAAAATTAATAAATGGGCACATGCATGATTACTAAAATATTCAATTTTAAAAAATCAAAACTATTCAGCAATTTTAATACATGAGAATATACAATTTTAGAAACAAAAGGTTTAACAGATAATATGTAAGCATTTTTAACATAATGCACACACATTGCTGTTTATTTTTAAGTTAAATTAATTTGCATAGACACATTTAAATCATCATGCAAAGCAATTAAATTAGATATTTTATTCCCTGCAGAAAAGTTTTTTAATGTATTCATCCTGAAAAATAAAAATATAGAAAATTTTGATTGACGTAGTTTAGACAAACACACATGATCACATGAATAGCTGCTTTTGAGTCAAGATTTTTTAGCAAAATAACAAGCACCACATTCTAATATAACAAAAATTCTTAAGTGTCATGAAAAACCATCCAATTTAATAGTATGAAAATAGAGAAGTTATTTCCTCTTTCCTTTTAAAACACAATCCACTAACCGAAATACATTTATAAACCTTTATGCTATATTTCAACTCCACTAGTTTTAGATGATGGGTTTAACCATTACACCACTAGGATAGGTTTCTTTATCCATTTGCATATACTGTTTTAGACAGTATTTTTCCAGAGTATTAGCAACACCTTATGCTACACAACTTTGATAATCATATGGGAACTAGCAGTTTTAAGATGGACATAGTTCTTGAAAATTTGTGATACAAATGTAGTAGCTTATGGACTCATCAAAATGTAAGTAATATTAACGTAACAAAAAAAAAATTACTGAAGTGAAAAAATATTTTATAAGTTACAAGGAAGAAGATGAAATATAAATTGCAGTGCAGTTTTATCAAATAAAACTCAGAATTAAAAAATGTAAAATTCAAAAATAGGTAAAACTGAAATAGAATTAATCAAAGGAAGACCTATTTTTGTTTAAACTTAGAATTAGTTGCATGGCAATTAACAAAAAGTTCTTTGGAAAAAACATTGCACAAGAAGTAAGATAAAAAACTAGTTAACTAAATTTAAACTAAATTTTTAAAGAAAACATTCCCCTATCTAAAGCATTTAACTAATGAGATATATCAAAGTTTATTTAAGTAGTTTGCACATCAATCTAATTATCCGTTTATAGGTTTGCTTCTTCCTCATTATTGTCGGCAAACCATGTCGCCTATATAAATCTGAATATTACAAGGTTTTCACGTGACCAAATGACAAGAAAAAGGGGGGGGGGGGTAATAATATTTTAAGATACAAATGTTCTTTCTTGTACTTGCAGTACAAGATTAAACAATTCAAGTTCTAGAAATATAAAAGCTACACAGTTAATTACTTTATAGATGCATTTCTTTTACTAAAGAACAGTAAACTGCCTAAAAATTTAACATAATTAAGTTACATACAGTCATAAGTGCTCACTGGATTTCTGCATACACTTAGGTTAAAAATAGTTTTTGCTGTTGTAATTCAATCATGGAATGTTTTTGTTGTACGGTAAAAGGATAGTGGAGATGAACTTTGCACTAGGACCTATAATTTTCCTAAGAATCTGAACCTCTGTTGCCTAAAGAACCAACTCTGGACCATGGTGCACAGAAAAAATGGCACACATTCTATATTCATTAGAATCAAACCCATGTTAATGGCATAATAGATGACTGCATTATCTTTACACTTACACCACTGTAAGGTTAAATCATGAAATGAACTGCTTTAGTTTTAAGGTATAAATTACATTGCAATACAAACTATACATACCGAAATATATATATATAAAAAAATGTACAAATCGATAACATAAGGTTGAACAAAATTTGTGATGCACACCATCCCACAATGAAAATATAGAGTATAATTCAGTCTTAGCTGCCTGTGAAAGTTTTAAACATAAATTTTGGTTAAAAAATTTGTGAACAAATAGAATTGTGCATTTTTTGTCTATAAAACTTTTGGTAATAGAATAAACTTTTTTTTTTTAATGATTAGTCAAGTTGTAGGTTTTAATTCAAATTCTACAATGTTAAAAAGAATTGGATGCATGGAAAATGGAATAAAATTCAGAGTACAAAAATAATATGTGCATTATTTTCATTTTATAAACTGTTTAAAATTAAATTATGTAAGCACATAGCAGTATCTTATGATAAAAAAAGGCTGCTATTATAATTTAAAAGTATTATAACAATTCCCCAAAGCATAATTATATGCATCGGTTTTAAATTACAGGCTAAAATGGGCTATATTCTTCAAGTCAATGTTAAAACAATTTCAAGCCATGAAAACATCTCATATTATGAGACTTTGCACTCTTTCCGTATTTAGAAAATGCAGAAATCACTTTAAAGTTATTGCAAATACAAAACCACAGTTCCCACTCACATAGGCAAAAGAAATTTCCGAACTTTTCCAACAAAATTCCCAGACTAATTTCTTTCTGCAAATTTAATTAAACTTCAATTGCAGGGAAAATTGTTTCATGTATGTGGGAGATTTAGCCATTCAATACAGAAATTAGAACAGTTTTCCCTGACTTTTCTAGCTTCGACAAAAAAACTTTTCTTTGACTTTTAAAGATATTTACAAATTCCCTAATAATTCCAGGTTCTCCAGATTTTCCAGGTGTGTAGAAATCCTGTAAAACTTTTTTTGAAAGGGGAAAAAAAAAAAACCAGTTACCTAATTTCACAATATACATGCCATACTATAAATATTATGTGTATGTGTGCACAATAAAAAAAATAATATAGATGTTTCATAATTATTCAGAAAAAATTAAACCTTTCGGTTTTAAAATTGACATTGTGTGTACATTGTTTCATATTACAGAGAAATGTACAGGTAATTCTCACTTTACGAAATTTTTTAAGTGATAATCGAAAAATCTAACCAGATTATGAGTCATTTCAATTTTTGCAACTGTGAAACTCTTGGTTTTTTTTTTCCACTCCTGAAGGCCTGGATTTTAGCATTTTAGCGCATTGAATAGGCAATTAAAAATTGAGTCACAAAATACCAACTTCGTAAGAGCCACAGAAAATGCTTATTATACAGATATTTCAGTCATTGGAGTAATCCGTTACTTTTTATAGGCAACGCTGAGTAACACCGTTAGATTTTTAAGGAAATAACTGCAATTTAAGTTACTTTTTAATGGTAACGGAAAATTTCGTTACTTTACACGAACATCCTCCTCCCCACTTTGAGCAACTCTAAGTCTACACAACCATGCTTATCTTTGAGCCTGCTCGAACCCTATCAATTTGCCTTGATTATTAAAACAATTGTATGCTCCACACACACACATGCACCTGTTGCAATTATTGTTTGCCTGTCCTTCCCCTTCTATCTGTCCATGGTGATCCCAAAACCTTCACCCCTCTTTTGTATTACCAAATACTAATCAATGAACCTAAAGCAATTTGGCCTGCTGCGAAGAACATTACATGGTATTTACATCAGTATTACATGGGTTTAGTAGCCTCAAAAGGCTTTTAACACTAGATTACTAACAAACGCCTCTATTGAGAGGGTATTTAGCGTAGGTGGAATAGTTCTTCAAATAGAGGAAGACTTTTGGATCAAAACCTTCAGATGCAACTACTTCTAAAGCTTTTGAATAATTGCAGTGTTTTATTTACATGCATGTGTTTCTTTAATTCCTTAAAAAAGGTAAAATGATTAAATTGTAAAATTTTATTGTTTACACTTTGAACTGCCAAAAGTAACAGTTACTATAGAAGCAACTGTAACACAGTTACTTTTTAGAAGTAACTGTCCAATGACTGGGAAATTTATAAAGGAAAGACTCTAGGCAAACCACTATTATAGCTTTGTTGTAATACTGTGACCACTTCCGTAGGTAAGTGTAAAGACTACTGCTTCTAAGGAATGAAAAAATGACAATCTTCAATAAGTTCTGGACTATTGAGAAAAACATTTAAAAGGATGCATCATATTTAGATATTGAGGACGATGCTGATTAAACAAGTACTGTATTTCTGTATCCGAAACATTTATTTCTGTCACGTAATTTAATTTTCTATTGTATATAAAGCATTGCTTATGTGAACCAGATGTTTACATTATCCTTTTACATAAGATTTTCAATGGGACAATTAAACTATCAGGAATGGAAAACATTATCTCTGTGTGACATAATTCTTGCTTTGCAAACAAGGGATAGGAATGAATTAATTTGTAAAGATGGGAAGTACCTGTATAACAGTAAATTATTATATATTTTAGAAATGCAGTAATAAGAGTATGAAAGGATGGTTTCTATGACTGCATAGTGTGGTGAAGGCACAGTATCAAAAGCAATACTCTAAAAAAAATTTTTACTTGCAACATAGCACATAATTGTAGTAAGGATATATGTATACTTCTTTACCCACTTTAATGTAGGTTTTGGTACAATACAGACACATCTACATATATGCAATTGTATTATACATATATAAAGTCATTACATTATTATAAGGGCTTTTCTCAACAAAATATTAAAACAAATTACACAACAGATACAAATTTGGATAAGCAAATTGCCTACATTAAGATGTTAGTCACCAAAATTAACAAATTGGTTTCATAAGCATTATTTCATGTAAGTTAACATTAATTTAATAGAGATAGCCTACGCTTTTATAAATACTGTAAATGTACAAGGGGGTTGTGTCTCAGTAAGCATGTTTCTGATAAGGCAGCATAGGGCTTACTCTGCACAAACACTCACACAAAAATCACAATAATAATTCTTCACATGAAAATGCATTAGTGATTTAGCAGGCTCACTAAACCAATGGTTCCCAACTTTTTTGTTTCATGAAGCACTTGGGGGGGGGGAATCAGCATTAGGAAATCCAGCGATTTTTTGAAATTTTTGAGCACTGTAGCATCGGAGCACTTGGAAAGGTTTCATGGAGCATTTGATGCTGCACTTGGAAAGGTTTCATGGAGCATTTGATGCTACACAGAGTACAGGTTGAGTACCACTGCATTAAACTATCATATGGCATTTAAAGCAAGGCAAACTATATCCACTTACATTATGTAAGCCAGATGAATCTGATAGGATCACAATTAAAAGAACATGTAATATAGCAATTTAAAAGTAATTACTACCTTTGTTTAGTGTTTTAGATCTTTAGTAAAAGCTGTAGTTTCTTTAGTTTTTGTTAGTTTTAGAATTTTTCTACCTTAATACTGCAGAAAAGTTAGAAGATAAAATAAGTAATACTGTTGATATAAGAATACTGTATTACTATGCTAACTAAAGGTATCAGAATGTATCAAAATTAAATTATATACTTATAAAAAAAAAAAAGGATGATTCTGTAATTTTTCTTCTAACATAAAGCAATTTATTTATGGAATTGTATCCATCATAAAAAAGCACTTTATATTAAAGTTATGCGATTACTTATAAACCACCTGCTTTCGTTCATTTAACACATCTTAAGGGCAGCCACTACAGGATGTTAATTCAGCTTATTACTTCCTTTTTTTAATATTGCACGGATGTGGATGTTGAAAAAAAAAGGTAACATGAAATGGCAACACTTGTTCAGTTAAAAGTGTGATCCAGTCAATTTATATGCCAAGGGACAGAGGTGTCTGTCCAAAATTCTTCAATATGCTTGACTCAAAAAACAACTCTGTCATTAACATTAATACTAGTATTTACTGTTTTCAAAGTTTAGTTTTAAATTATAGGGATTGTAAAAGAATGTTTCCTTCAAGTGTGATCTTCACAATTTCTCAAATGGATTGAAAGTTAAATGCTGCTGTCAGCATTTCTTTCTTTTTCTTTAACTTAAAGGTTATAAAAAAGAATACAAAAAGTTAAAATATAAAAATAAAATTTAGACAAATTTGAATATTTCTGCACATCAGGATAATAAATTGACAAATGCAATGCCAAAATCAGTGATTAAATGAAATTGTTAGACCTATTTTTCACTTAAATAAACTATGTAGCAAAATACATAAAAAAAAAAGGATAAGCACATTTTCAAAATATTTAATTATCTTTCAATATGTACGATTGGGTATAATGTGGGGTTTATATATTCATTATTTTTCCATTTATAAACAAGAACATTTTATTTAAAATTTTAGAAATTTCGAATTATATAAAATCACATTTAAAACCTAAATATACCAAACCATTAAACAATGCCAACTTTTGACATGTTTTCAAAGACATTATTTGTTCTTCATACACATTTAAACATGTTAAAAAAAAAAAATTCTTTTTACTTAAAACATTCCTTTCACTACAGTCGTTTGGTTTAAATGAACATGCATATTACAGTTACACCACAGCTTCACTAAGTTTAAAGGCAATGGAAATTTTCTTCTATGTGGAACATAGTATATGATAGTGCAAACCTTACAATAATAGGAAAATTAGTATATTTGGGAGAAGTGCCATAATATATTTAGAACTTTTCTTTAAGTAGGCACGTATTTTAGTTAAGGCACACATAAATTTTAACTTCATTTTCTTAACTTTAATGTTTCCAAAAATTCATTTCATAATTTAATATATAATGGCAGTTGTTTACTTACCTTTTCAAACATATATTGCTTTTACACAGATATTCAGTTTATTGAAATTAAAATTTCCTACCACTATTAAAACATTACAAAATTCCGCTATGAAAAAAAAAAAATCAAGAAAAACAGTACATATAGATTTCGATGCCACGTTTTCCTTAGGAGTATTTAAATAAGTAAAAGTATTTAAATTCATCATATCATGATTCAAATTTTCCAGGATTTAAAAATTCATTTTTGTTTTATTTCATTGTGTAAAAATATTACAAAAACCCACCTTTTAAAAAACATTAAAATTTATAATAAATGCCAGTAAATTTATCATACATTATTTCTAATCATAAAAAGGGAAGAATACTGGTAATAAATTCTCATTTACCAATTAGCAGATTGGAAGTTACATGAACAGAAGCAACAATATCTTTCTGCATAATATGAGAAAAAGAACACTGGGAAAGTTTAGAAACCATTGGGGGCTAAAATATATAACTAAACTTAAGGGCATAACAATACTTTTCCAGAATTCATTACACTAAAGCTGGAGAACATGTATCTAATAAAAGTGCAAAGAAAACTTACATATATATATATTCAGATTAACTTGAATCGAAACAAAAAATATATTTTGAAATGAAGAAAAAATCTAGCCCCCCCCCCTCTAGCTAGCTGTCATTGAACTTGATGCTTGAATTTTTCAACCCTGGTAATAACACAGTTTTCAAAATTAAAATATGAAATGAATACATTAAATAATGTAGAAAAAGTGATAAGTAACACCACACTTACACAAAACAAAATTGGTTAAAATTTTATATTAAACTTGAAACATTTTTTTCACAAAACAAGTATTTGGGCTTATACAATTTCCTGACTATTCACAATGCTTAAAAATAGATATTTTCGAAAGTTATAATTTAAAACGGCAACAAGAAAACAAAACAAGTACTTTTCTTAAGTATGAAATTTAAAGCTTTTACATACATATTTATACATTGGGAGACAAAGGGGCAGCGTTCATATATGGTTAAAAAAACGTAATGTACTTTCAAATTTAAACATTGTCAGAAAGTCCTTTCCCTTGGGGGAAAAAATCTAAGCTTTTAATATTTCCAACTTTTTTTACTTTTCAAAAAGACTTTCAGAAAATTGAGTATGACACGAAAAACAGCTAAACATTGTTCTCTAGTATAGGATTAACAACTTTAAAATTTTATTTCAGACATAAAAACAGTACTGAGATCTATGTTACAATGAGAAACTCAACAAACATACAATTATTGCATATAATTATATATTCACAAAGTCCACAAAATAGTGAACTATTTTGGTTTCAACATATACAGAATATACTTTTTTTGTTCCTTTTGCTGTTCCTGTAAATCACAGAAAAACCATTTTAAAATTCACGCAACTCTGTAACAGCACATATTTCTTCAAATATCCTATCAGAAGTCATGATTTATAGAATGTTACTGTGTATATGTGTCACTATAAGCACCTATTTTGCTATAATTCTGACTATGCAGTTGTAAACTTTCATATATCAGGTGCTTCATTCCTTCAAAAATATATATCTGTTGATTTTAAAAATTACTCTGCTCCAATGCATACATCTGTACATATTTTATTAACGATGGTCATAACCCCAAGTATAATAATCTTGGGACACACTGTCACAGGAACCCCTAGGAGCAATATGTCCATTAGCTGTTAATCCAGGAGCATGCTGTGGTGGATACGCAGGAACAGATGATACTGGACTAGGCTCATCAACTACGAGACAAAATATGTGTAAGTTAATACAATATTCTACCATATACAGCACAGAACTTTTTGATAATCTTAATGTTTTAATTCTAATTATTCATTTATTATAATACTCAAGAAGATAAGCAAAAAGTTCAACATAAATATTGTTTAAAAAAACTAATTTCAACTTTACAGTCATGGTTCCATGTAACATTTAGCATAAAAAAACAGCAATTATCATATGAAGTTAGACACAGAGCGGACTGATCTAGGCAGCACATCTCGAACAGTCCTGCTTTATTAAGCAAGCAGAAAGGGTTTTTTTTGTTTTTTTTAAAACAAAAAATTGTTTTGGGTGAATTTCACTGCAATAATTTTATTCTTTATTTCCTTATGCCAGGATAATCTAGAAACAATTCTAAATGATCAAAATCTGACAAAATAATTTTCTAATAAGGAGATATTTTTCACAGATTAACATTTCAGCATTTTCACCCCCTTTTTTAAAGAAAGATGCATAGGAACAAAAATGTTTAATAAAAATGCTATAAAAATACTGCAATGTTTTTACTGGGTCACAAACAGAAATGTAGAAAATTACATGCAAAAGTCACATTGTGAATTAAAAAGGGAGAGGAGAAAATCAGGTAAAAGTAAAGGGCATTTACATTCAGCATTGGGTAATAATGATGAGAAGGCTAAGCTTTGCCCTATTAGGCAAACTCTATAAAAAACTGGCCACACTTCTTTATTGTTGTGCCACCTGTTGTATTCATACCCGAATGATAACAGAATTTCTTTTATAATTCAATTGCCCTTCATGGAAACAGAAGAAGGTGTTGAATGAAGATTTAATTGAAAAATTCATTATAAACAACTATCATCTTATTAAAACCACTGGCAGAATACCACACATCCCATTACTTATTCCTTAATTCAGCAAGCTTTCTTGCACCATAGTACAGCACCTCCAGACATAGGGCAGCGTAAATGCTTGTTTTATAACCTCCATAAAGTGGTTTGTGTTTTACTGTGCATGGTCAATGAAGATCATGCTTCAATGAGACCTACAGTTCTCTAAAAAATAAATAAATAAGAACATCTTAAAGTCAAGGGAACCAACTCCTAGACTACAGTGTGCCAGTTAGTTGGTGAGGGTTCCTTTTTGCTCAGCATCCTTAGGAACCAAACCCAGGTTAAGGGTATGCTAGGTGAACGTGTTAACATTACACCATCGCAAGGCCCCATATCTGTGTCGTACGGATCCATTCATTTCCATTTATAGAAAGTGAACAATTTACCTTGCCATTTTTGCCTATCTTTTTTTCAGATTTCTGCTATATTACTGATGTGAGTTGTTTAATGAGTGTTTTATGGTTGGTTCACTGTACTTTTTTGGCTCAAGGACAGCAAGGGTCATTCTGCCCCAACCAAGGTGAGACCGTACATACAATTTAGTGTTTTATGATAAACAGGTTTATGATAGGGTGTCAATGATTTTAATCATGTGATTGTTTTTTAAAAAAAATCATGATTAAAAGCAAAATTCATTGTCTTTTTAAAACCAATTCTTTAAGTTGAATTTAAATAAATCAGTGGTTTAAATCTAAGTTAATTTTGCAATGCTTTATGAAAATAAAAATGACTTTCTTTTTATCGTTTTGTAAAACACAATACAAGCAAAAACAACTTTTCTGATGATTTTACTACAGTTGTTTAGATACAACTCATGGTCAACTATTTCTAAAAGTCAAAGTAGTGTGTATTTATTAGGTATTTTCTTAATCTAACGTAACAGAAAATATTATTCAAATCACCAAATATTTTCAGAACCATCATTTTGCATGTGCCAGATACAATAAATTAAGCGGCACAGGACTAAATTTACCTAGAAAAGTGCATTAGAATTCCATGTGCAATTGTTTAGAGAGTTATTAAACACTGGCCAATTTTCATGCAGACAGTTGAAGAAATTTGGCATATTGCCCCAAAGACCACATTGGTGGAGATCTCTAAGGATGCCATATCTGATCATATGCCTTTTCTATGTCGAAAAATATAGATAGAAGGTGTTCTTTTTTTAACAAAGACCTCTCTTATTGAGGTTTCTAAATTTAAAAAGTTATCTGTGATTGAATTCATCCAACGGAAACCACTCTGGCATGGTGGTAAATGGTTTCTGTTTTCTAGATAATACATCAACCTATTGCAGACCATCCTTTCCATAAGTTTACAAAAGCACCTTGTCAAGGCAATAGGGTGGTAATTTGAAGGATCCTTTGAATCTTTGCGAAAAGGTATGATAATGGCTTTCCACCATGCCTCTGAAATAACTTCTGTCTAAATTCTATTAAATAAAATTAAAATATTTTCAAGGGATTTGACAGACAGGTTCCTGATCATTGCATAATGTATTTGATCAAGTCCATGGATGGTATTTTTGGACTGATGTAATGCACATTTTAATTCAAAGAAGGCAAATGGGATATTATAGAGAGATGCTGTATTCTTTCAGAAATTCTCTTGACAACGATGTTTTTATACAATAATTTTTGCCACCCACGTATATGTAGCTCAAACTAGAGCTTTTGTTTTTGGAGAAAAAGAGGAGCCGTCCTCATCTTGGATTCGAACCAGGGTCCCCGCGTTGAGCCTGCGGTGTCTTGACCTACTAGACGAACGAGGACAAGATATTATTACCCTTCACAGGGATAACACAAAAAAGCCTCTGGGGCAAGATTTTTTTTTTCGTGGGGAATGGAGGAATTTATTATACAATCGATTTTTGCTACCCACACATAAAAAAGCATCCTTAAAAAAATACCCCTGTGAAGGGTAATAATATCTTACATCCTAATATACGGAGAAAAATGCGTTTGTTCTTGTCCTCGTTCGTCTAGTAGGTCAAGACACCGCGGGCTCAACGCGGGGACCCTGGTTCGAATCCAGGATGAGGACGGCGTCTCTTTTTCTCCAAATATAAAAAAAGCTCTAGTTTGAGCTAAATATACGTGGGTGGCAAAAATTATTGTATAATAAATTCCCCCACGAAAAACTCACAAAAATCTTGCCTCGAAGGCTTTTCTGTGTTGACCATTATTTGGCAATTGTGTTATCCCTGTGAAGGGTAATAATATCTTACAATGATGTTTTTGACAA
>QLNU02004431.1:0-11780 GCA_006491805.2 Dysdera silvatica | reverse complement strand
AGTAATGCTTCTGCGGCACTTAAAGCATTTCGACAGGTAAAAGGTTTACGCAGACGCACTCTCACAATTACAAATCTTCGAAAAATGATCTTGTATTTTGAAGAGAACAGAACATTCGCCATTAAACGAGGCTGAGAGGCCACAAACCAACTCGAGTGCAGCAAATTGAAGAAGTTGCAACTGCAGTAGTGGAGCAGGGAGCAGCAAGTGCACATGGTAGCAGTAGTGCACGTGCGATATCACGGGAATTGGACATGCCATATACGACAGTGTGGAGAGTTATGAGAAATGTCCTGAAGTTTTATCCATATAAGATAGCCCACACTCAGCAATTGCTTTCTGGTGATAATGACGTGCGGAAAACATTTGCTTTGATGTTCATTGCTCGGATGACAGTGGATGATGAATGGCCTTGGCAGATACTGTGGAGTGATGAGGCCCATTTCCACTTGAATGGCGCTGTAAACACACGTAACTGCCGTATTTGGTCTGACACAAATCCCCACGTTCATCAACAAATTCCGTTGCATGCTCCAAAAGTGACAGTGTGGTGTGGCTTCACCTCATCTTTCGTCATTGGTCCTTACTTCTTTGAAGAAAATACGGCCTCGGGGCCAATGACATGTTCTGTTACTGGCTCTAGGTATGCATTTATGCTCTGGAACTTTGTCATTCCTTTGCTTCAACAGAGAAATTGTCTTGACACTACAATTTTCATGCAAGATGGTGCACCCCCGCACATCGCGTTGCCTGTTCAAACATTATTACGGCAAAACTTTTCGGATGACAGAGTGATTAGCAGGTCATTTTCAACATCTTGGCCGCCTCGGTCACCCGATCTTAACCCTTGTGACTTTTGGCTGTGGGGATATTTAAAGAGCTGCGTTTATAAAGGCAATGTTCCGAACTTAGCAGTCTTAAAAGACAGAATTTCGCAACATGTATCCCACCTCCAAGCGAATGAGTTACGTTCTGCCGTGGAATGTGTTGTGCATCGAATGCAATTTCTAGAGCAAAGAGACGGAGGACATATCAAACCGTATCTGTGATGATAGTGTGGTTCCACATATGATAGCAATAAAGTTATTGCACAAATCTTTTTTTAGTCATACCTACTGTCCTACGGTATACTGTAATTTGTAGTTAATTTCATGTGATTGCAATAAAGGTTATTGCATGTTAAAACACTTTTTCGTTGTTAATATTAATAAATTGCCTGCTCCGCAGCGCCATTTCCTTCCCTAGCGGCCGAAATATGAACTCAATTTTTTTCTTTCAGAAATCGAAACCGCATACTCAGGAGAGCATGTGTACGAAATTTGGGTGAAATTGACAGAGTAGTTTTCTCTACAGAGAGGTCTAAATACCTCCTGTTTAATTTGGATCACCCTGTACTAATATTTAATTTGAATACTGTGACTTAATTGGGTTTATTAATAATTTGATACCTAAATTATTGCTCAAATCCAGATATTTTCATGTGATTAACCTTATTTACACTTAAAATTGTTTACTTTTTACATCTACAGCACAATTTGGAATGGGATCGATGACTTAATGAGACCTCCAAACAAAGTATGGTTACACGTAACTTAATATTAAATATATTTATTTGTTGTAACTTTTTTTTTCCATGATTTTTTTTCTGCATTCACTGTCGTTATTTCAAAAAGAACTAAATTAATCCATACATGTTACAACTACAAATACTTACTTTAGTGACAGTATGGAAACCATTCCCTAAAAAATCGTTTCCATTTTCAACCACATGCTCACCCTATTTATATTTTTTTCTGCGATAACTGTCAGACTCCCTTCTTATTCACAGACCATAAACTAAACTTCGTTTTTTGCTGCACACAGGGACGGATTTAGCAAATTGCAGCCCCTAGACACAGAGTGTATAGCCACCCACTCTTTCTTTACGAAGAAAGCAATGTACGACAAACTATCCCATTAACGACTTTCAAGGGGCAAAGAAAATCGTCATTGATCAGAAGATGGCGTTAATCGAAACGTCATTGAGATAGTTAACTGCATTAGCCTAGTTTAAAAATAACGTTCTGATTAACAATGGTACAATATTTTGCAGACCCGGCAAGTACTTAACAGAATCACACACATCACGATTAACTTTTTGTTTAACATTTTCCTCCATCCCTTGAAAGTTGTTAATGAAAGATATTACTATATCTTTGGAAAAGAAATTAAGCCTATTATGCTCCTACTGTACACCTATGGGAGTACTACTCTTGTACTCCTCTTTCATATGTGAAAGTGATTTATTAGCATATATTCTAACCAATAAATTTACATAATAACCAATAATTTATTATCTGGTTCTCAGCAGCTGCCCCTAGGCATGTGCCTACTTAGAAATCTGTCATTGGTTGCAGAGATAACATCTTGTACAGTTTCCATGTCTTCTTTCAAACCCAGAAATTTTGCACCATTTGACATCGCTATTGGCAAAGTTATTTATATTTCAATATGAAAAATATTTTGAATTTTCATGTTTTTCAAAGTTTAGAAAAAAATGATGCAACCAATGTTGTACTGCACGACACGATCTTCTAAGCCGTCGCCTGACCCTAAAGCCACCTCTCTCTCTATATATATGTGTGTGTGTGTGTGTGTAAGGCAATACTCATAGCGAAGCTTAATGTTATAGAGAGGAATGAATGTATATATATAAAAATAAGACATTAAGATATAATGGAAATAACAATAATTATGGAAAATAGCAAAATGGGTAGCAATAAAACTATTACAAGTAACAAACATAGTAAAGAGCGAAATAAACAAACCTGTTAATTAAAAAAATTAACAAAGGTAACATCATGGGATGTATATATTTTTCAGAAAACAAGCAAACAATAAAAATAATAGTAATAATAATGATAAAAAGATTTTTCAACGAAGCAGAGCCGAGTCTTAAAACACACCATGTGAAGCGACAGGAATTTTTGATAAAACACCATTACACTGAATAACAAAAACCTTCTTAGATTGATTTTAAAAAGTGGATGGAAGAATTTGATTAAAAATAAAGCGAACCGAGTCTGTCATATCTTAAGACTACGAAAATTCTTGTCGCTCCACATGGTGTTTTAAGACTCAGCTCTGGTATGTTAACGAATCTTTATCATTATTATTACTATTATTTTTATTATTTGCTTGTTTTCTGAAAAGTACATCCCATGATGTTACTTTCATTGTTAATTTTCTTAATGGGTTTTTCTATTTCGCTCTTTACTATGTCTTATTTGTAATAGTTTTTTCACTACCCATTTTTCTGTTTTCCCTAATTATTATTTTTTCCATTATTATATCTACGTGTCCTTTATATATATCTTGCCAATGCATTTATTTGCAGCTGGTGCACAGTGTTCGTTGGCATAAATAGCTTAGTTGTAATTTTTTTGTTTCAATTCAACTTTTACATATATACATACATTCCTCTCTCTAACATTAAGCTTCGCTACTTTTATTGCCTTGATGCTTTCCTTTTAAGTTCGTTACTGAACTTAAAAACCATGCTGCACGATCCACTAAATGATTATGAGCGGCAGAACTCTTTACATTTATTGTCCACTAAACAAAGACGAGCATTGCAGTCTTTTCCGTTAATGCATTTCCAATACGATTTTCCCTTTCTATTTCTGTCAATATTGAACATTTGCTGATTGCAAACTGCAATCCTGCTTCCATATTTCAAATGAATAAATGTAACAACCTCATATATGTTGACAGAAATGAAAAAAAATGAAACCAATAAAACGAATACAAATCCCACAAAGAATGAATATCATTCTTAAAGAACGAAGACCACGATTTTTCTCATGTTATAGAAACTAAGTAGCTTCTCATACTGCGTATTGCAGGAGGAGCACCTGCCAAGTATGTAATAAAATCCCCACCCCAAATTTCCTAATAGGCTCCTTCCACCAAAAGTGTCGACGAAATGCCATATAGACCATGTAGAATGCATTAGAGCAGCAGTTCTTTAACTTTTCTAGACTGTGGACCCCTTCAAAAATCACTCTCCTTCACGGACCCCCAAGAATTAACTCAAAGTTTAAAGCCCGGAATTTGCATCATATGTATTTATTTCTAGTGTTTCATCACTAATTTTCACTATTTAAGGAAAGAATTTTTCGTCCCCTCATAATTTATTCTTAGCATTAAAGAGCAAATGCTCTTTTCTTAGTATTTTTCTGAACTTTTGTGGAACGCTGGAAGGATCTTGCACCACAGTTGAAGAACCATTGCATTAGAGTAACGATGTTGAGAAGCATAACCGACATATTTCAAATGGATATTCTTGCCTTTTGCAAGGAACTGGCTAGAGTGAATTCAAAATGAACACAGCATTTCCATTTTCTACAATTCTTGGTTACCTGACAACCCCGCCACCTACTGACAGAAAATATTCTGGAAGCTGAGTAATGGTGGGGGAGAGGATTATTAGTGACTAGATAGAGCAGGGATGGGGTACCTTTTTATATCGGAGGGTCACATTTAGTTAGTTATAATGGAAGGTAGCCACACTCAAGAAATTTCAATTATAGAGGTATAGCAAATCAAAAATTATGGAGGAACTGGAGTAGTTATTTTTAATGGATTGTGTGATTTTGGATTTAACTAAACAGTCTACTTTGCTACCCAATGATGATGGGCTTACCCAGATTTACTGACTGGGAAGAACGTAAGACCGTGAGTCATCACTTAAAACATAAAATATACATTAACAGCTTTCATATCAGACACTAATGAATATTTGACAACTGTTTTACAATCCCTTTATTTTTGACAGTTACCTATCGGTCTAGTTAATAACACGGATGGAGATGCCAAGACTTCACTCTAATCACGTAAAGCACCACTGGACAAAGGTAACGCAGGAATATGAACACCTACGTCAGGGGTCAAAATTAACTTTTTAAATCAGGTGCACAAGTGCACCCAAGTCTTACGACTTACGTGCATAAAATACTAGTTATGTGTTTAAGTAATTAACAGAATAGAAAGTAAACCTCAACATTAGAAACATGTAAAATGTAAGTGTAGCAATTACATTTAAGCGTGTAAGCTAAGAAAAACACAACTTTTCAAAATAGTTGATCTGTTTGTAATTAAAAAAAAAAAAAAAATCAAAGCAAATGCAGACACATTGAGAAAATTATATAAAATTATTCCATAGGTCACTGTTTTTGAAAAATATAGCCATAGTTTTGAATAGTTAGGTGCACTATGTGCATCCAAAATTTACATGCATGGATAAAATTTCATGTGCACAGTGCACCCACTAATTTCGAACCCTGATATATGGTTATGCAGACTTCTTCATAAGTCGATTTCCTGGCCATTCCAAAAGGCAGCTTGTTTATACTGAAGTTTTTTGCACAGCTTTTACACTGAATGGTACACACTGAGAGTAACCTGATCATTGAGCACTTCCTTTTTGCATGTTCTCTCCTCTTTTTCTGGGGATAAAAAAGCCTCTGTCCTCCTGCTTCTCACCCTTTTATATCCCTTCCTCTTCGGCGGGTTCCATGACCTTCTTGAAGGTTCTAGAGTGCTGGTCAGGCAACTATGAGAAAGTGCATGTGGATTGTCCTCTCTATCCCAGTAATGCCCTACAGGCTACTTAATGCTGCTTTTATGTCATAATTAGTATTTAAACATGACAATCTCTTCCCCATTGAGATTTTGCAGGCAGGTGGAGTATAACAGTTTGGAGAGAGTTTCATTGGGAATTCTTAGTCCCTTTTGTGCCTCTGCCACTGGCTCAAGCTACTCTAACATCCTCGATTATTTACACCCTTTTGTTATAATTTTGTTTCGGAATAATGATGCTATTTACAACAAGACAACAGTCTATGCCACCACCCAAGAGCATTCTAGTGAGCTCATAACACTAAACTGGTGTCTTACACCATCTGACACCTCAATCCAATTGAAAACTTGTGCGATCAACAAGAATGCTCTCAAAACCAGCTTGTGACTCATCACCAAGCTCTCAAGATACTTTGTGACGTATCTTTCTTGAATACTGAGTGGCAACACCATCTTAATACCTAAACGAATCATTACTAATGATGCCACCAGCAAATTGGGGTCGGAAAAACAAACCTTGTAGACACAAGTTAAAATTGCCATATTTATACTTCTACTACACGTATTACTAATTTTTATTCCATACATGTATGCCTTTTTGTAAAAACAGCACAATACACACTGAACTATTCACATCTTAAATTGTCAAATGTTCCTAACAATATATACCAAATTTTAATAAGAAAAAGAATTATAGTAACCATAAAATTTAAACGCCTTTATGCTTTATTTCTGCTGATTTTTTACATAAAGTTTTAAATTATTAGTTAAATTATTCAAGACATTTTTTCCTCAGTTACATTAATTTTATTTTAATTTGTCTTTGTATAAACTTGTGTCCTTTTCATTCTACGTAGAACAGACGACAAATTTGTCGTCCATGTTTACGATTTTGGCAACGATTGGTTATGAGTTGGCGACAATTGTTGCCATCCCTAATCATTACCATGGTATGTAGCTATTATTTGAGCTACAGGTGGACCAACATGTTACTAGATAGGTGTGTATAATAATTTTTTGTTCTCTTTGTATATTAATATGTTATAGCGTTTATATTTATGTTCATTTCTCACATTTATGTATTTGTAATATGAAATAATTTAGTTGAAACAGTTTTGATAAATAGTAACTCACCAACAATTTCCCATCTTGGTGGGCAGGTCCACTTTCTGCTATTCTTAGGACAAATAAGGGCATGTTTTGAAATTCCCTACCACCACGAATACTAAAGCCAAATCCTCTAGTTCCTCTATGAAGTTCAACAGCATGATATTGATCATCAGATTCATACTGGTGTTCTTCACCCTATCACATTACATATACAATTATTAAAACAAAGTTAACACTAGCACATACTGCAGTGAAAACAATAGAATTTGAAGACAAATTTTTTTACAATACGATGCAAATGAATTTTATTTTCATACATATGTGTATAGATTACATATGCATACATGCATGATAAACACATGTTAATGCATGACACACATGTTAAAACAAAACGTTAATGCATATGCAATCTAAAAACTTTGGCCATGTATGTTAGGTTAGATAAAATGTAAGTCTTTTTTTTTAATTTTATTATAACGTTGTTTTACTTCGTTTGGTATATTATTCCAAATATTTAATCCGTAATAATTCATATTATCTTTTCCATAATTAGTTCCAGTATTTTTTTAAATTTCTTTTTGATGACGAGATTTTATCATTTCTATTTTTTCAGATATTTCCATTTTTTTTTAATTTTCTTTTTTAGTTTAAGTTTTATTTTCTTTAATTCATACATAATTTGTTTCGTTAGATCTTCATCCCTTTTACTATAGACTTTTGTCGCTTTTAATCATTTATAGCTATTTTCTGGCTAGAAATAGTCAATGGTGTTTTATAGCTAAGTGTATCCCAGTAACACTAAATTTAATGCGTATGACTTACGTTTTTTAATTTGGTTGTTTACCAATTTTTGCTCAATTTTTATAAAAAATTTTGATTTTCTGGTGAACTACCAATTTACACTTTTTACATTTCAAATAATAAAAAGATATACCTTTTTCGACTGTTAATTTTTCAACTTTTTTGTTTACATGTTTCACTATTGACTGTTGCCAAAGTATCTTTTATTTTCATGAAATTTATACAAATTTTCACACGAAACTTTACACAAATACCAAATATGTAAAAAAAAAAAAGTGGTCAATACAAAGCCATTTTATAACACTCAGAATTATTTGTATCTTGATCAGTTAAATAATCAGTGAAACTTAAGTTGTGTACAATTACATACCTCAGGTATATATAAGACAAATGCAAATTTACAAGAGTGATGAAATAACAGACATGTTTCTTATTTGGTAATAATTTTATGCGTTCTTAAATGTGCAAGGTTCAGATTACAGGGTGAATGTAGACAACGTTCTCATGGTAATTATTAGTTTTCTCTACATTAAAATCATGCTACTTAGACTTTCATTCTGCGATGAAGTGAAAACACAAAATTACAGCTTATATCACAATGAAGGCCACAATTTGTTATTTATTTATTATTTAAGATTAAATAGTATCAAATTTGAAATGATCCATAAATTCCTTATAAAAATAAACCACAAATTTTAGAACACTGAAAATAATAGCTTGAAAATAAATCTTACTTTTTGAGATACTGATGTAGTACTTGAAGAGTCATCTAAAATAATTTTAACACACAAATTAAAAAAACAAACATGTGCAATAATAAATTAAATATTCATATGCATATTTAAAAAAGTTTTCATTCAATAGCAAGCTGTGAAACATGTTTTATAATGGTTCATACACTGAATTGAAACTAACAGTATAACCTTGAAGAAAAGTGGGGGAAGCACCAACTTTTCCATTTAAGTCCATTTTTAAAATTTTCTTATTTTACATATAGTAAAACATTTTTCAAATACGGAAATGAATTACAGTGCAGTTAGGAAGGCTGGTACAATGTATTTAAGGTGCAGAATGTTTTGCCATTATAGATTTTTCAGATTCCACAACTTTTTCAGTTTTATGTTCTAAAAGAGCAATGCATTCTTTGAGAGAAAACTGAGCAAGAATTTTTAACACATAGCCTCCGAATATAAACTTAAAACACATAGATCACTGTGATGCAATGGGCATAAACGTTAGTGCTCACTTTAATGGAGAGGCAGGTCAATGATCAAGTCTTTCTTACAGGTTGTCTAGCTAGCATGAATTTGAAGACTGTCACACATTTTTATTATTTATTACACAAGGAGATCAGTTTTTATTATGGTAGACTTTACCTTTAGCTTAATTGTTATTTAATGTTCATAATTACAGACTGCATCAGATATATAATTCTTTACTGCATGAACTAAATAAAGTAAGAAAAATTTCAAGATTTTAATAAGAAATTATGAATTTGTATGTATCAGGGGTAACTAAGTCCAAACCAGATTCCTTGAACATACCAAAAAATTCCCTGAAACGTTATGTAATACTTTTAGTAAAGACACTGATTTCCACAAGAATATAAAAAATTATAGGAAACAAAATGAATTTTTTGTAATTTTTAAAAAGAAATCCTGAGAGAAGCAAGTTCAAATTTCCAGAAATTACGGAAATCACAGAACATAATCAACGCTGATGTGTATATTAGAGTACAAAATTGGAATAATGCCTAAACTTACATTATAATAAAATGTACAACATAATGTTTGCTCATTTCAAAAACGTTTTTCATAGAGTTTAACTCACTGCAATCATTTGATAGTGCTTAACTACAATGACATATAATATTACATGCCATGCATAAATAAGGTGTTGATTCACATTGGTAAGTAAGTGTTTTTAGTATCAATTTGAAAGCATACCTTGAGGTGGACCAACAGTAAGGGTTACAGAATAACCCGAATCTTTTATGAGGTTAACAATATCGCCATGGTGCATATTTAAAATACTTATATTATTAACAGCTAAGATTCTGTCTCCAATGTGTAACTGTCCACACCTATCAGCTGGACTTCCTTCAATTATATGACCTAGAATACAAATTTTAAAAATATCAAGGCAATGCAAATAATCCTGATTAAATATAACTTTTTTAGAATATGGATTTTTAGTATCTTTATACAGCACAGAACAACAAACTGGTTTGAATAAGTTTATGCTCATATTTAACTTTTAAAGTTTTCATAATATATATTCTAAAATGACACACGCACGCACACACACATGCTCAATTTGTAGAAGATCAATTACCAATTGTAGAGCCAGCTCTGCTAACAGAAGAAATAATGACAAATCCAAAACCTTCATTTTCTCTTCTGGAGACAGTTACATCATAAGGATAAATGCTTTCAGTCGACCTTGTGTGATATGCTGAATCTAAAATTAGAAAACACTTTAAAACCCCAAAAAGGAAAAAAGCACTACAATAAGAAAATTTTAGCAAAGAATGTAAACACATTTTTTCAGCCCACTAAAACATCACATTCAAAAGTTTTAAATTTTCATAAAAGAAATAGCAAAAGCAAATCACCAATTTCATACGTTTATATGTAGGCTATTTAGTAATATTTTGTACATAATATTTTTGCATGTAAAATTGAGTTTTCTTTTTAAGGTTCATATACCTATCTGCGAGCATTATTTCAAAGTAGTAAGAAGATGTGAGCACATGCGATATCACAAAAGGGGGCGGGCGATGACAACTGAAAAAGTTTGGTAGCCAAACTAGTGATCTAATGTAGAATAATGCTTATTTTATTAATACTAGAACCGCGGCTACAGTCAAATTGACCACTTGTGAAGTTTAAACTCAAATATCTTTTAAACCTTTCGTGTTTGAAAGCTAGAAATTCTTGACTTTTCCTAAAATATGTTCCTAATAGCATATATAAAGTTTTAAAAAAATACATTACAGAGAACCGTAGTTATAAGCATAGTTATAAGCATATATACCTAGAAATGGTCAATTTGACGGCATAATTGTTTTTATGTAAATAATTATTATAATAATCAATTAACAAGAATAATATGATGTATAAAGTAATAATAATAAATATTATGCATATCACTAATAATGTATATGAACTATGCGAATGTGGAATTATTCAATTTTTTTTTTTTCCCCCGATTGAATTTCAATATGTGAAACAAGATAATTTGGCTTGATTATCAATCAATCAGTTTATTTACATGTATGAATGAATTAAATTCATAAGAACTGTTATTAATTATAAATGTTAGTTATTAACATCATTAAACAAATATTAATGTTAATTATTAATGTCATTACTTGACAAATATATAAACCGTAATGAAATAAATTGAAATAATTGCTGCAATGGATGAGGCGAAGCGTTAATTGTAATCAGTTAATGAAATAGATATTTGTTTTCTGTAAATAATAGTTTTCCGATTGCTAAAATTTTATTAGAATTAAACTTGTGTGGAAGAAATAATAAACGAATATTATTGGGATTTAACTAAAGCACATTAGCATTGCTGAGAAACAAAAACAATATCGTATTTATAGTTTTTTAAAGAATATTCAAGGATGGTCAAAATGAGCACAGCCATGGTTCTCCTGTTAAATAAGGTTACAAAAATTTAACTGCATTTATTTTATATGCTACATAACTAGAGTTTGACTTTGTCTCAAGGGGCTCTGAGCAAAGCAGACATCGCATGCTGAAAAAAAAATTAAGTGGTAGTGATTTAAGACTATTTCATCAGTGGATGTAGCTATATATATATATATATGGCAAAATTGTAGTATGATTGTGACATGTAGTACCTTCTAATGTAATATACATGAATACACATATCTAAATGTATATTAATTTAGACAAAGTTAAAGTTGTAAAGTAATATCACACAAGGTAGTCAAACCAAGTAAATTTAAGTAGTAGAAACATCTCAGAATAAAAATTGACATGTAGTAGTAAAAGGTGAAGAGGAGTAAAAGATTAAACAATACCAAGAATTTTGTTCTTCATCAGGGACCGCACAAAATCCCTGTTATTGGTTTGCTTTTTCTGACTACAACAATTAAGATTAGTGATTAATACTGAATGAAGTAATATTGATCAAAAATTAGCTAAAAACAGTATAAACCCAGAATATAATTAGTTTAACAATATTTTAGTAATTTAGAAGGGTCTCTTTATTAA
>QLNU02004430.1:0-10019 GCA_006491805.2 Dysdera silvatica | reverse complement strand
TACTGGCCCGCACTCTCACGAAAGTTGAGAACTGCAAATCGACAGAAGTTGATTGAAACCCAGTATTGAAAGCAAATTCCCGCTTTCAACAGTATGTAAATGAGTAATCTTCAAACTTCAGAAACCCTCTTTTCTCCTGCGGTGAACGACACTCCCGTACATAAAGGACTTTATACACTGTGATTCTTAAAGTGGATCGTTGTTTGTTCTTGATAACAGATCCCGACGAGTGTCCATTTCACACCCAAAATATCTGGGGCTGAAAGGGGTAAGGAGAAAAATAGGCTCATTGTCCTGGCAAGAAATTTAGGTGGGTGATAGTATAATAATGGCTGTGTAAACCATAGGAATTGAATCTTGCTCATGCTCCCTCTAACCATGAAGTGTCAATCATTGGGGGGAAGGGAATCAGGAGAGAGAAATGTTAAGACCATTTGCTAAAATGTGGCCGTCGTTTTTAGAAGCATTATATGCTCAATCGGGTGCATTTTAAAAGAGCATTCACGGAAAAACGGTGGCCAGTCAAAGGGTTAAAAATTCTTGGGGACTTCAACAGATATCTTTTTTTTTTACAGTTTACATATATTGTGCATATTAAAATCGATAACTTTAAAAAACTTGAAAACCGCATATTAGCAGTAAAGTAAAAATATGAATTCATAAAAAATACAAAATGTCAATGTATTGCATTAAATATTCCATAATAATATATCTTCAATTTGAAGTATGTTATAAAAGTCCATAATTCAAGTTCTCACGAATATAATACTAATAATTATATTTCGTTCTGACTAAAAACATCAAACATTTACTGTTGGGATTTCATATTGAGCGTTATGGCACGTTGCATAAATAATTAAATCAATTAATTATCATTATTCTTGCATTGGACCGCCGAAATGCAAAAACGCCCGGGCTGCTGTCAATAGCCCAGTCCGCCCCTGGTAGGACTTGCAATTTAACAAAGTCAAACACAGCCTGGCCAAAGTAGTGAACTTACGGCCTCTTCCTCTGTTTTTTTTTCACCGTATGTGTGATAACAGAGAGACCTCCATCCTACAGTGGATTGAAAATGGCACTTGTTCATTGATTGATGTATGTACATTACATAGAAGATGTTAAGGACCAGAGATCAAATAAAGAGAGAATAAAAAGAGTGCAATTGGTTAATATTTGATACTTTATTCCCAATATTTCGGTTTCTAAATCAAATGACCATTGTTACGGGGACAACGCATATGGGAAAAATGTAGAAAAAACAAATTACAACTATAAAATTGAATGTTTCAGGCACGTTGTCCGCTGTCTGGTGACTTGTAAAAATATATTATTGCATACCGATAAGTGCAAATATTTTAAAACTTTTTGATAATTGCTAAAGTATTATTGAAGGAAGTGGGTGGAGAGGGAAGTTTTAGTAGCGGATAAGGGAGTATAAAATGAATGAAATAATTGCTTAATGACGTTTTAGGGTGAACTGTGGGTATTCCGGGGAAATATGATTGGGTGTATTTAAGGGATGATCTTGTGAGAAGGATACCCAGATTTCTAAGAATATTACTAATAAATCTGATACCCACGTATCGTAGCTCAATCTAAGGCTATTTTTGTTTAGAAGAAAAAGAGACGCCGTCCTCATCCTGGATTCGAACCAGGGTCTCCGCGTTGAGCTCGCGGTGTCTTGACATACTAGATGAATGAGAACAAGAACACACGCCGTTTTCTCCGTATATTAAGATGCCAGATATTATTATTTTTCACAGGGAAGAAAGATAAGTTCTAAGAATAGTCTGCTTGTGAGATTTGGAATACAATCTATAACAAAAAAATCGACGAACCAAGAAGGAGATGTCCGATTGCGATAACAATTGGTGGATGTGAAGAACACATATAGAAAAATAAACGATTAAAATTTCAGAACAATTGAAAGATTTATTGCAGAGTTTGACCGTTACAAAAGGAGGAAGTCAATAAGGCGTTGGTCCACCTCTGGCCTGGATGCAAGCTGTCACCCGGCGTGGCATAGACTGATAAAGATCCCGGATAGTGTCCTGCGGAATTTCTTGCCAAATTGTCTTCGACTGTCTGGCTAAATCGTCAACATTCCTGGATGGTTGCAATCGCCTTCCCATAGTATCCCAAATGTTCCCAATGTGAGAGAGATCAGGAGACCTAGCTAGGCAAGGAAGTGTTGGGTAAGCTTGAAGAAAATTCATAGCAACACGCGTCGTGTCCGGCCGGGCATTGTCTTGTTGAAACGTAAGTCTGGGGTGTCGCAAAAGGAACGGTAACACAACCGGTCGTAGAATGTCGTCTACGTACCGCTGTGCTGTAAGTGTGCCAGAAATGACCACCAAAGGGTTCCGGCTATCAAAGGAGATGGCACCCTACACCATAACGCCCTGTTGTGGGCATGTGTGGCGTGCGATAGTAAGGGTAGGATCCCCACGCTGCCCTGGACGTCTCCAGACATGTCTGCAGTTGTCGTCAGGACACAGTTGGAAACGGGACTCGTCACTAAAGACTATACGTCCCCAGTCAGTGCAGTTCCAAGTTGATCGAGCCCGGCACCACTGTAATCGGACTTCACGGTGCAAAGGCTTGAGAGGTAAGCGGCGTGACGGTCGGTGGAGCGTAAATTCCGCTCTCTGTCGTCTGGAGAGGGTCAGGTTGGACACACGTGTGCGGGTCACACGTTTGATAGTTGATAACGATGAATCCGGTGCTATGACAGCTGCTCTGTCTTCCCGTTCTGTTGTGGCCCTAGGTCGACCTTTGCCGTCCCGACGCTGACATCTGCCGTTGTTGACCCACTCTTGCCAGCACCGTCCAATCGCCGCATCGCTTCGACCTACATGTCCAGCGTGCATACCTACATGTCCAGCGATTCTTCGATTCGTATAACCAGACTCTTTCAATCCGATAGCACATCTTTCGAACTATAACATATGCTTGTAATGAGCACGAATTTTTCGGCGAGGCATTGTTATAGTCGACGTAAAATATCCGCAGTCAAAATGTAATAGAAATTTTGACCACATATTGAGAATCGCTCCTTATATACGCCTGCTGAATGCGCAGTTCCGATGCGCTGAAGTTCTCGCTATTCATTCACTGGACACCAAATTCAAATCATTTGTATTGACATCACATTCGGTTGCATTTGCATGACATTCGGTCAAAATGTCTTTGCATGCGAAATTTCATTACAATCGGACAACTCTTTCTTGATGCATCGATTTTTTTTTTGTTATGGAGTGTATGTCGGTGAAAAACTTCCGTATTATTCCAGCGTAGAATGTGTTTTTCTTCTAAAGTATGTTGAGATAAAAGTGAATATTTAGTCTTCTTTTGCTGTATGGCTGCTCCAAGGTGCTCACGTTTTCTTTGTGCGATAGTTCTGGGCGCTTGGCCTATGTGGATACGGTTACCGTGAGCAGGAGATATTTTTAACGGCGTTTACGTTCTGGTCTGTTGATATTTTGTCCTTTGCATTAACCAGTGGTTGTTGTAGTGTCCACGGAGGTTTTTAAACTGATTTTACTCCTATGCTATTCAGAGTTCTGAGAATAGGTTCAGCTGTCCCCCGAATATGCATGTAAGACATATCTGTGTGAGAATTCTTGTTGTGAGCCACCGTTTGGAATTGGAGGACTAGATTTAGGCTACACAATATGAAATTTTGAGAGTAATCTTTTAGGTGAAGTGTATTGAGTATGTAACTAAGTTTTTGTTATCTTGTTCCTTGATTATCTTACGCACCGCAACCATATGTATATTGAATCTTTATACACAATCAATATAATAATATAATCAATGAATTCTCCACAATTAAAAGCCAAATTAGGAATTTTATAACAACACGTTTAATTCTTTTAACGAAAAACTTATTTTCTAAACTGAGGCATATATTTACAATTATAATATACATGGTATATAGTATAAGTATTTTTATGTAGATTTCTATTCTGACCTTATCCCATTTCATCAATATTAAATTGCATCACCGTATCACACTACTTAGAGTTTGAAACAGCTACTAATGAAATAGAGGATTCATTATTTCCGCACATACATATCTACCTACCACTATAGATACGAATAACTTCGTTGCACGGAAAAAGTTAGCTTGGAAATAAAAGAGAGAAAGAGGAGGACGAGGTAGAAAAGGGCAAGCGTAGATAGAGTATCAAAATGTAAATACTGAGGCAATGGGATAAACATCTAACTACAAGTCTAAAAGTTCGTGGTATAAAAGGGCTACGGAAGATGCTAAGTTGTCCAAATAACCCACGAATCAGCAGCCCTGAGCTGACCAATGATAAAATCGAAGAAGGGAATCTTCCCTAAAAGGTCTTCCCTGCTGGAAAGGGACTTCTCTTTCTCACCATTGGACGACGACATTTCGTCGATAGCCCTCATCTCACATTGATTTTTATGGCATCACTCATCAGAGCTTTATGGGCCCGGACGTTATTACCTGCGTGGGGCCGTCCTTTTTTTTTTCCCTTCCTTTAACTTCCACCCTTTCTGCTCCGTTGAATCCATCTATTTTAGGGTTCAGGCCACGACTGGAAGAAAGTGGTTTTTCCTTTCCACGAAGCTCAACAACGGAGGAAGGGATGAGAATTGTTATATACATCCGTCCCGCTAACCTTAACTTCCTCAATGGCAAGGGCTTTACACGCCAATACTGGTCAAGATCAGGCGCGATCCATGTTCTAAATGATTGCCCAAACAGCAAAAACATATTGGACCGTTATTGGTTTCATTTTGACTGATAACACTTTTTTCTAACTCCATCGTTCATTTGCGGGATGTTTGGGCTTCTTCTGAACTGGTTGCTTCCAAAATTGAATTTTGGCTCGCGAAAACAGCGTTCTCTTTATTTTTTTTAATGGATGTATTATTCGATGGTGTAAAGATACTTATTTTTAGTGGTGTAAGAGACGTTTTAGTTACCTATTGCGGATTTCTTACGCCGTCATTTAAAATTGCACACGCACCGACATCATTCTGGATTCTAAGAATATAATTAACCAAATTCAAATAAAAAATACTTTACTATATGCCACCAATCAATCGCACATATTATACATATTCGTGGAGAAGGAAAGAGAGGGAATGAAGAGTGGAAGAGAAAGCGTACCAAGAAAATATGGACGTACACTAAAACACATTTCGGAAATTTGCAGTTTCTCAGTTCTTAACATGATGTTTATTCTTTTAACAACGCAGTTATTGCGCGCTATAATCTTATAGAAAACTTCATACTTTTCTATCATACAACAAGTATATCTGCCTAGAGTTATCCATCAAGCCAGAGTTCTGTAGAGCAGGGAAAATAAAGTAGCAAAAATATGTAACAAATTGTAGACGCTACACACTATTAAATAATAAAATGGAGAAAACGACGTATACCGAATTTTAGTAGTTAAAAATAACTAAACCCGCTTTTTATTGCGAGCCAGGTAATATGTTGGCCTTCTTCAGGAGAAATACTGTGTTTTTCTCCTGAAGAAGGCCAGCACGTTTGCTGGCTCGAAGTACATTGAGTTCTTAGTTATTTTTAACTATTAAAATTCAATATACGCACTCAAAACGTTTTCTTTATTTTATCATTTAACAAAAATATATTTTGAGCAAGTTAAATATACTACAAATAGCTGTTGAACCCAGATACTTGTGAATTTTTTTTTTTGTCTTTTTTTGTTTATAATTTCTGAACAAAATATTACTTGAGTGTCTTTAGACCACAAAAGTTCAACTTTTAATTTCATGCAGCTCATAGGAGTCCCAGAAATCGAGTAGTAGAGTCATACTCTTGCTGTAACTCGAATAGTTTACTTCTTTCCAAAAAGTGTTCTCCGTCCTTCAGAAAGGACGTCTGGGGTATCTGGGTTAATATCATTAAGATATTTAAAATAGTCGTAGATTGCGTTACACACACATACACACACACACAAATTGTGGGAGAAAAATGGATGAAAATTCAAACTTTGTTTCTTGAAAGTGCACCCAATTGGTTGTTTACTTTGATAAATAACGGAAAATCCACACAAAACAGCGACATGAAAATTATTAGTTTCTCTCAAAATCGGTGCTATTTTTTACATAACATGTAAGAGGATTCTGACAACTTTAAAGCTTCGTTTATATAAAACCAAATAACACAGTGATTTTTAAATACTTAAATTTAGCTGACAGCAACCAAACTTTAAAAATCATTTGTCTAATAATATGCACTAGTTTTTAAAAATTTTAGTTAATATCGAAGTTTTCAACTTTCACAAAATTTATTACCTATATTCTAATTTAATGGTACCCCGGTGACATAGTTATCAAAATTTGTGCCAATTTTCACGCATTTTGAAAAAACGTTCATAATATGATAACAAATTATTACATAATAGAATTACGTTCTTCTGAAACTTTGGTAGAAAATATTTAGGTGAGATATATTTTGAAAAAGGAAGAGGTTACTCAAATCAGAAGTGAATAATTATTTATTGGTCACAAATGGGACTGAAACCGGAGATTGTGTGTGTGTGTGTGTGTGTGTGTGTGTGTGTGCGCGCGCGTATATATTATTTATTTTTCCAAGTCTGGTTATACTTTTGTATTTTTCCGGACATTCTACATATTTTGCTATGGAATGAATAATGTAGAGAATAAAGATTATTATTATTAAAGTAAATAATTATATAATTTTCCCTCAAGCACTCAAGGTTTTGGATTTTATATCCCGATTTTAACATTCTTTATCATGATTATTATATATTTGTAGAACTTTGAATTACGTATTTTATTAAATATTTGCTATCTGATGACCATAACATGCAACTATCCTGTAACAATGCGCAGAAAGTATTCCAATTCTTTAGAAAATATTGAATATAATAAATCGAGCCGTTGGCAAGGCGTTCCTTTAGTATAAACCTAACAAATGCAAATACGTATCAACAAATTGGAATAACTGGCCTTACTTTACATTTGCCGGAGCTTAAACTCCCGTTAAAGGAAGTAAGAGGGACAAAAAATTAGAATTTTTAAACTTGATTAATGATGCAGAAAAGAAAACAGATGTGAAAGTTTTCCGAAATTGTTTGAAAAAGGAATAATAAATTAGAATGAAATGCTAGTTGAGACCCCTTCATTCACCTTGAGAGCTTATTTAGGAGAGTTTGGAAAAGAAAGTTCCACACAAAGCGTTAAAATTAAAAGATAAGCGTTATCCAAACCATAGATAAGGAATAGAATCAATGTAGCAAATTCAAAATTTAATTAAATAAATTGGAACTTCGGAACACGATAAGAGAAACTGGAGTAATCTAGTGGTAACTGCTGTGTTCAAAAACCAAGAATTTAAAAGTGAACAATCAAAAAGCAATTCTTGTGCAGTGTACTTGTTAATGCGTCCTAAGGCTATTTAATATTACAATTAAGATCGATGGTTGATTGGTTGTATTTTTATGGCGCAAGGACAAGGTACATTCCGCGCTAAACGAAGCAAGACCGTACATATGGTTTTAAAAAGACATTAACTAAGATCAATTCTCCAAAATAAAACGAAGTATACCAATTGAAACTGATTCTAAAACTGAGAAAATTCCAATTGAGAAGGATTCTAAAACAGGGCATATTCCAATTGAGAAGGATTCTAAAACAGAGAATATTCCAATTGAGACTAAAAATCTTCCAATTGAAACGGATTCTAAAATTGAGAAAATTCCAATCGAGACTGCTTTTAAAACTGAGAATATTCCAAGTGAGATTCTGTTACGAGTAACTTGACCAAAAAACTATATCATATATTAAAAATGTCCAAACTCTCATAAATTTGGGCACAGCCAAAAAGCCTGAATTAACCACCAATAGTTATTTCGTTATTGCTTGTATTATTTCAGAGCAGTGACACGTAGAAAACCTCTGGAGATTTACCAAGCATCTCGGAACATGAAGCTTCTTAGCCTGAAGTTATGCGTGGTTGAAAGCTCGGCTCAGGGGAATTTCACTCACATCACTGGTTTAGTTAGGTTAACGTCAACGTAGAATTAAGATATTAAAACGCCGAAATCATCCGCTTATCGTTTTATAAATGCACTTAATAGCGCTTATTAAAAATAAGAAACTATATACATGTATATATGCTTACATAGAAAAATATAAGAACGAAAGATCAATGAAATAGTAAATGAAAGTAAAGAATAAATACTTACCTTAAATGACATTTATCAACTTCTACTTAAATTACTTTTATCGACTTTACTTTTAAATATATTTTATTAACTCTTATTTAAGTAACCGATCTTAAATATGACCTATTAATTTTTATTTAATAATTATGGAATAACTTGTAACTTTTTTAGACTCAACTTTTTAAATCCTTTTCAAATATTTCTGTAAGAGAAAAATAACGGTAGTAGTTTTATATTTCATAAGTATTCTTTAAAAAACATCGCGTGATATATTTACATTAACAAGGATTTTGAGATATGAATTGATTATAAATTTCAACTGAAGTTTTCTGAGTATTTAAAAACCGCTACTGAACATGCTACTCAATTGAGTACGTGACTGCTCCATAGAAATGCCGAACAGTTACATGCCTAATTGGAAAGCATCTGCGGTCTTTAAATACTTAGAAAATCTTTAATGGAAATCTATAATCAATTGGGTATTCCAAAATCTCCGTTAACGACGAATAGATCGAGCGAAGTTTTCTCAAACACACTTTTAAAATAAAGTAACAACCGTTAATTTTACCTCTCGAAAAAGAATACATGATAGGATTAAAAAACTTGACTACAGGTGCCATTTCAGACCAGTATTTGTGATTTATATATACACTCTATAACAAAAAAAAATCGACACAACAAGAAGGAGTTTCTCGATTGCGATAAAAATTAGTGGATGTGAAGAATATACATAGAAAAAGAAATGGTTAAAATTTCAGAATAATTGAATGATTTATTGCAGAGTTTGGCAGTTACAAAAGGAGGAAGTCAATAAGGCGTTGGTCCACCTTTGGCCTGGATGCAAGCTGTCATTCGGCGTGGCATAGACTGATAAAGATCCCGGATGGTGTCCTGCGGGATTTCTTGCCAAATTGTCTCCAACTGTCGGGCTAAATCGTCAACACTCCGGGATGGTTACAATCGCCTTCCCATAGCGTTCTAAATGTGCTCTATGGGAGAGATAGACCGGGAGAACTAGCTTGCCAAAGAAGTGTTGGGCAAGCTTGAAGAAAATTCATAGCAACACGTGCCATGGGCGGCTGGGCATTGTCTTGTTGAAACGTAAATCTTGTCGCAAAAAGAACGGTAACGCAACCTGTGGTAGTATATCGTCTACGTACCGCCGTGCTGTAAGTGTGCCAGAAATAACCACCAAAGGGGTCCGGCTATCAGAGGAGATGGTATATCGGACTTGGCGGTGTAAAGGCGTGAGGGGTAAGCGGCGTAACGGAAGCGAGCGTAAATTCCGCTTTCTCAGTCATCTGCAGAGGGTCAAGTTGGACACATGTGTGCGGGCCACACGTTAGATAGTTGATAATGACGAATCCGGTGCTGTGACAGCTGCTCTGACAATCGCTCTGTCTTCCCGTTCCATTGTTGTGGCCCTAGGTCGACCACTGCCATCCCGACGCTCACATTTGTCGTTGTTTACTCACTCTTGCCAGCACCGTCTAATCGCCAAATCCCTTCGACCCACATGTCTAGTGATTCTTCGATTCGTCCTACCAGCTTCTTTCAATCCGATAGCACGACCACTTTCAAACACTGACATATGCTCGTCATGAGCACAAACCTTTCGGCGAGGTATTGTTACAGTCGACGTAAGATACAGTCAAAATGCAACAGAAATTTTGACCACATATTAAGAATCGCTCCTTATATACACCTTCTGAATGTGCAGTTATGATGCGCTGGAGTTCCCGCTATTCATTCATTGGACACCAAATTTTCAACATTTGCATGTTCGGTCAAAATATCTTTGCATACGAAATTTCATTACAA
>QLNU02004416.1:0-13605 GCA_006491805.2 Dysdera silvatica | reverse complement strand
AGGATGTCACAAGGCTCATGGCCCTCAAAAATATATTTTTTCACTGTAAAAAATTCCAACTTGCATGATAAATGAAGGGTGTTATTCCAAGACCATGGCAAATTCTGTCCTTGACCCCCGCCTCCCCCAAAAATGAAAGTCTTTATCCGCTCTTGATTATAATGATGCGTGCTTGTTCAAGTTTAGATTGTACACTTCGGGATGTGTAAAATCGTTAACTTGACAGTTATTTCCACAGTTAAGCTAATATATTTAATTTAAAGTGCGTTCCACTCAATTTTCGTTACATTTTCTTTCAGCAATGCAAATATACAAACGATAAAGCTGACATGCTTATATATTTTAAATAAATCGAACACTACGCAGATTAAATCAAACAACAATGTCAATCAATCAACGTTTATTGGCGTAGTGATACCAACGCCGATGGTATGGCGTGATTAGATGGTGAAACGTTCGAAAGAAAATAAATATTTCTGTCTTCGGTGGGACCTGAACCCACGACCTTCCACTTGCCGGGCGGAGGCTCTACCCACTGAGTTACGAACGTATATAAGGACTATTTACTGAAGCCGGTTATTTTGCAGAATGGTGTTGTACATGGACTACCTTTTAAACCAAATGACGAAGAGACCGGTGTTAAATGGATCGAAAGTTGCGTTGTAGCATATGTATTTATATAAACACACTGGTATCACTACGCCAATAAACGTTGATTTATATGGTTGTTTAATGATTATATATAAGTATATCTATTAGGCTCAAACATCGAAAACGCTCAATGAGCGAAAAAAGACCACAACGCGTTGTGGCCGTTTCAAACATGCCAAATCCTAGGATTAAAAAAAATTTCTAGTCATGTCAGGGACGTATCAGAGGCGACCCGAAGCCTCATCCTTTTTTTAGGCTGCTATTGGAGATACGATTGCGATATTCCGTATTCAAAGAGCATACGTGAGGGCACTTGAAATGTTGCATGCAGGGTTTAAGCTGGCTCAAAACATGCTGTCACAAAAGTGCTAAAATAGGAAAAAAAATTTGTAGCAAAATGCTAAAAATTGCAGTGAAGCCAGCGAAGGGCTGCTGAAGAGGCATTTCGGAAATGATATAATTATCAGCCGTCATTTTCCAACAGCCTGGCAGTCAAGATCACCTAATCTTAATCATGGTGACTGCACATCTGTGAGAAATTAAATTTCAGAAAAATTATTTAATTTATAAATTGATGAAGAACAAACTTACAACTTTCTCACGGAGCCCAGTCTGCCCGAAGTAAGGAGATGGTATTTGGGAAAAAAATCTGAAAGATGGAGAACATAAAATTAAATATTAAACATTAACTAGAGAAGATTTAATGAAAAATAAAAATAGTCCAAAAGTCAGGATTCTATTAAATATTTACGAAGAGAATGTTTGAAAAGAGGAAGTGAATTTACGATTTTTAGTGTGTGAGGTAGAAGATTCCACACCCGAGGACCAAAACAACACATGCGTGCCAAACCAAGAGTTGTTCTTGAAAAGTCGGGTATAAGATAATTCAAGTTCGTGGGCATGGTCTGGTGAATGTAAGGATATTAGATTTGAGTCTTCACCCTTTTTTATAGCATTAAACATAAAAATAGCGGATTTGTAAATGATTAGTTGATCGATTAGTGATATATTTTTCATGCATTTCAGGGGATCTAAGAAAGCGGGCTTGATTAGACAGGAGACGTAGGTATCTTTTCTAGAGAATGGCAATTCGTAGATCTGATTTTGAAGCACAGTGAAAATCGGTTATCGGTTATAACGACCTCAAAGGGACAGTGTAAACTCGGTTGTTATAACCGATAGTCGTTATAAAATTTTTCTTTAAATCATCGTACAGTAATACACTTTAGAGTTTATAGATCGTTTTGATAGGAAAAGTATAAAAATTTGTTGGTTTCAAAATTAAATAAAAATATACTTAATTATAATGAATTTAATTATTGGATGTATTAGATTATATTGATGGCATAAATATATATAAATATATAATAATAATATATAATATATAATATAATATAATATATAATATAATATATAAATATAATATATAATAATATAATATATATATAATATATAAATATAATATAATAATATAATATATAATATAATATAGCATAAATATACATAAATATATAATGCATTTGTTAAACAAAAATATTGAAGCAAATACTATAGTATATATTATAAAAAACAAATGACCAATACAAACTTACATAAAATTTCTTTCATTCAGATGAATAAATATAATATTTATTACACTAAGATTCCCGAAAACATCGGTAATTTTTATTTTCTTTTTTACTGGAGGATCCAGAGGGGGGTTCTGGGGGATCAACCACCCCGGAGCTGTTGTAAATGCGATTTTAGAGTTTTTGAATTCAACATATAAAAATTATTTAAAATTACTACTTGTAGTGAATAAAAAATATCTTTTAAATTTTATAATCATATATTAATTAATACTTCATCTGTCTGAAAATATGGTACCCATTTAAAAAGCCATTGACGATTAACGGAGGAAGTAAACATTTGAGTAAGGAACTAAGATTAGTGTGTAACTGACGAACAAAAATTACTTTTAAATGTAGGCCTATGCCGTATTTTCGGACAAAAAAGAATCAAATATATACCACATTTTCGGATGAAAAAAAATTCAAACATATTTTCGAAAAATTTTTTTTTTAAATGTATGCCATATTTTTGGACGGAGAGAGTACTAAATTCTAAAAATAATTTTGAAGATCTTTTTATCTCTTCACCTTTTTTTTTGTCATATGCAGTGGCGCACCCAGAATATTCCTAAGGGAGGTCAGTGGTGCAAGTAATTTTTGGTGAATAAAATGTTCAGGGTCCATATCAACTACGATTGTTTTTTTGTGCTCATTTGTCATTATTAAATAACTAATAATTCTACAGTGCAAGATACTCAAATAATTAAAAATAGTAGTAGATTTTGTTTATACAATTCTACAATGGCCAGCCCTTGTCTCCCACAAAAATCACCGGTTTAGTAATAGGCTGAAAACAACCCTATTGTGCAAAACTTGCTTATGCTTGCCTTCTGTCCAATACTTCATCTATAGAAGCTTTTCTTCCTTTTGTGACGTTTTAAAAAGTCATCGGCATTGTGAAATCCGCATGATAGAGAAAAGCTCTATGTTGACTGAACTTCCCCAAGGACTTCTTCCAATTACTAAATTCTTTTGAAACAAGTTGACCTGTGGCTTGTGTCGATCTTAACCGACCTCATGGGATGAAAAGTAAGCACACAAAATTTTCTGTAGGCACTGGCTTCTACCTTTGGGTATGCTAGATAGTTATGCTTACTCAGTTCAGAAGAGCAAAACTTTCGACTGTGGTGAGATTTTCCTTGGCTTTGTACAATACTAGTGAAGGTCGTGGGAAAATTGCAATTTGCATATGGTTCCCAAATACTTTTTTGTACTGTTATCCTCTCTTCATCAGTGAGGTTAGATTTCTTGACATAATTAGAAATTAAACAACAATATAAATCAACGTTTATTGGCGTAGTGATACCAGCGCAGATATTGTGGCGTGATTAGATGGTGAAACGTTCGAAAGAAAATAAATATTTCTGCCTTCGGTGGGACCTGAACCCACGACCTTCCACTTGCTGGGCGGAGGCTCTACCCACTGAGCTACGAAGGACAATATATAATCTCTTTACGAACGTATATATACTGATGCCGGTTATTTCGCAGAATGGTGTAGTACATGGACTACTATTTAAACCAAATTGCAAAGAGACTGGTATTAAATTGATCGAAATGCCCGTTGCAGCATATGTATTTATATAAATCGAACACTACGCAGATTAAATCAAACAACAATGTCAATCAACGTTTATTGGCGTAGTGATACCAGTGCCAACGTTATGGCTTAATTAGATGGTGAAACGTTCGAAAGAAAATAAACATTTCTGCCTTCGGTGGGACCTGAACCCACGACTATAATCAGAAATATCTGCAGTCAGAATTTACATTTCAACTGTGTTTGGTATAGCGTTATGGTCTACCTTTATCTCCTGGAAAGCGTTTGTAGATAGCCCCTAGCCACTGCTGTCTAAAAACGAAAGTTCATAAAAATTGTTTTTTAATTGATGAGATTGCTGTTGAGGCAAGCAACAGTCGTGGCTAGGGGTTGTCTTCAAACGCTTTCCAGGAGGTAAATATAGACCATAACACAATATCAGACGCAGTTGAAATGGAAATTCTGTCGGCAGATATTTCTAGTTACGTCAAGAAATCTAACCTCACTGATGAAATGAGGATAACAGAGCAAAAATGTCTTTGGCAACCATATGCAAATTGTAATTTTCCCACAAGCGTCACTAGTGCTGTATAAAATCAAAGAAAATCTCACCACAGTCTGAAGTTCTGCTCTTCTGAATTGAGTAAACATAACTATCTAGCTTACCCAAATGTAGAAGACAGTACTTATAGCAAATTTTGTGTGTTCTCTTTTCACGCGATGAAGTCGGCTTACGATCGACACAAGCCTTAGATCAACTTGTTTCAAAAGAATTTAGTAATTGGAAGAAGTCCAGCCAACGTAGAACTTTTCTCCACCATAAGGGTTTAGTTCACAATGCCGATGAGTTTTTAGAACGTCACAAAGGGAGGAAAAGCTTCTATAGATGAAGTAGTGAACAGAAGGCAAACATAAGCAAGTTTTGCACAATAGGGTTCTTTTCAACCTTTTACTAAACCATTTATTTTTTGTGGGAGACAAGGGCTGCCCATTGGAAAATTTTATAAATAAAATCTACTACTATTTTTAGTTATTTAAGTATCTTGCACTGTGGAATTATTAGTAGCTTAACAATGATAAATGAGCATAAAAAAATAGCAATTGATGTGGCCCCTGGTAATTGCTTTGACCAAAAATTCTTTGAACCACTGTCCCCCCATTTGGGAATATTCTGGATGCGCCACTGTGTAGGACTAGCGTTGCTTGCATGTGATAGAAATATTCCTTTAAAAGTAGAAAACGTTATTAAAAAATTTTCGCGCAGCCGTAGAGGTGGATTTTTTATGTAATATATATTTCAACATATATATTAAAAAATTATAAAGAGGATGCTGCTTACAATACTTGAAACATATTTTGTTTCCTCAAACAAACCTTCGTTACAAGTACCTGAAATAACTTTTGTTTCCTCCGCATTCTTATTCAATTTTCAAAATGCATTTCTTAATATTGACGGGGGCCCCCAAACACACCTTAGCTATTTTGAAGCGTGTTTTGAGCGACATTTAAAACCTGAAATGTCGTTTGCGTTAGGATTTTTTGTATTAAGTACTGTACTCAGAGGTATATGAAAAAAAAAAAATAGTGACGAACTCAATACCCTTCTTTATGTGCTTATGGAATCGGAGGCCCCCCCCCGACCCTTTGCCTGGATCCGCCTTGTTTCTTTTTAAGAAACGGATTTCTAAATTGTTTTCAATAAAATTTATAGAAAACTCAACTTCTGTTGGCATTTCATCGTGCAAATAGAATTAGCGAACGAATTCCCTTGCCGACGCTTCCGAAATCGTTGGCTGTGGGAAGGAAATTTCGTGATTTTCATTTTCCAGTTCCTTCTCATCCTCGTCTGCTTCGAACTCGAATAGCGGTGAAACGATGTCTGTATCTGACAGATCAGGCGTAGTTTCAACTTCGTCATCAACGGTAGCGTAATCGTGGAAATTATTTTTAAATGTTCTGGTATGTTTAACTTCAGTTATGTTTAATTCTCCTGCCCAAATATTTAAGTCATCATCATCGTTAGCATATCAGTGACAGTACAATTTGTCATGCTGAGAAAAAATCCGCCGTGTTAAAAGCAGTTAGCTACCGTTTGTTGGCTGACTCGACCCAATGCTTTAGAAATCATATTCACTGCATGTAGAATATTTATTGTAAAATTAACCTACAGTCTGAATATTTTGGAACATCTTTAGGGTAAACAACTTTCTAAAATTAACTTTTAGTGAGTTTATTACACCTTGGTCCATCGGTTGTAAAACGCTGGTTGTGTTCGCTGGTAAAAATACAAGTTTTATGTGCTGAAGAGATTTCACTGCAGGGTGAGAAGGGCAGTTATCCAGTAAGGGAAGAATTTTCGTTTCTTTGGCACGCAATTCTGTGTCCCATGCATGTGATATTTTCTTAAAAATCTCGGATGTCATCCAAGCTTTTTGTTGTTTTCGTACATCACAGGAAGCGTCTTCACGTTTTCAAAGCACCTGTATGTTTTTGATTTTCTAATTACAACAAGTTTCTTTTTTATACTGCCGGTCATATTTGTAGCAACTAACAGAGTAATTCGATCTTAAGAAAACTTTCCGCCAGGACATTTCTCTTTTAAATCGAAGCGTATGACTGGAGGAGCAAGCTTGAAAAAAAAAGTCCGGTTTCATCAGCGTAGAATATCCCGTCATCGCTGTAGCCTTCACGAACTTTTGGCCAAACAGTGCTAAGCCATTTATCGCAAATACCAGAAGATACTGCTGTTGACTCTCCACCGATTTTCCCGAAGACGATATCGTGTGTCTTATGGAAACGCTGAATCCAGGACATCGATGGTGCGGTAATTTTTCCGAAGAGTTCAGCAAATTGCTTGGCCCTTTCTTGTAGCAGCGGGCCGTTCGTGGAAACATTAAAGCTCCGTTGTGTTTTGAACCATTTCACAAGAGCTTCATCGATGTACGTGTGTTCGAGCTCCCGAAGTTTTTGCAACGAAACGAATCATTTTCGAAATGCTCCAGAATTTTCACCCAATTCTTCAAAGTTGTCGAAATGGTTGAATGGGATATCAAAAGTTCTATTGCTTTATTACTCTCGCAAGCATCTAATCCAACGTTTCTCAACGTGGGACTCCACGCCCCACAGGGGAGCAATTTGACTCTTAAGGGGGCAATTCGAAAATGTACTTCACTGCAGATAATGTAACAAAAATGGGACAACTGTACATAATTAATGCAATATATATAATTAATATAATGTACATAGTTAATGCAATATATATATATATCATCATCATCATATTCAACCATTATCTATCCACTGCTGGATGAAGGTCTCTCCAAATGCTTTCCACACAAGTCTATCCTGAGCAATTCGCTTCCACGTCACCCCAACCTGTTTTCTTATTTCATCCACCCATCTAGTTTGAGGACGTTTTCTAGGTCTTCGGTGGTCTCTTGGAATCCAGTTCAGAATTTCTGTTGTCCATCGTTGATCAGTTCTTCTTGCAATATGCCCAGCCCATCGCCATTTCAGCCCTTTTACTTTAACAATGATGTCCTCTACTCTAGTTTGCTCTCTCACCCAAGTGTTTCTTTTTCGATCTCTCCTAGTTATTCCAAGCATGCACCTCTCCATGCTCCTTTGCGTTGTCTGTAACTTTCGTATTGCTCCAACTGTTAGACTCCATGTCTCTGATCCATAAGAGAGGACTGGCAATACACACTGGTTGAAGACCTTTCTTTTTAGACACAAAGGCAATTTCCCCTTCAGGATAAAACTGTTTCTTCCAAATGCACTCCAGCCAAGTTTAATACGTCTGTTGTTTTATATTTAATGTATTTTGGGGGTTATAAATAATTATGGTGGGCGCAGAACTTTTGGTTACTGTAAAAGTGGGTCGCGGCTTGAAAAGGGTTGGGAACCACTGATGTAATCGGAATATTATGTTAGCCTTTTCCTCCGTGGTTAGATGTTTTCGTTTCGCCATATCGTAATGAAATTTTGCCGTAAGATTTGATTTGCTTCTCAGCTATTAGTTAGCGTCTTAATAATGGTTAGTTCTAAGTGAAGTGAATATGTACAAAGCGCATCTCTACTTGTGGGTGTGGCTCGTTGCCGTTTCCTCGCCGCCCCCTTTTCTTTTCCGAAACGCCAATATAGTCCTGGGAAACCAATCTCCCAACATTCGCCGCTTTAGTATGTGTAGATAGTTTTGCTTTATGCTTTGATCAACGGTCGCAAGAGGGACAATCTGGCACCACAACTTCATGTTGTTTTGAATGCTACGTGAAAGGAAAAAGAATGTGTTGTAATTGATAATTCGTGGAAGCAAGAGTTCTCACGTTTGCAAAGGTTACACACACACGCGCACACACACACACACACACACACACACCCTCCTTGCTATACGCATTTAGTGTTAGCGGTTTGAAGAAAAACGAAATTGAGGTCAACTTGGATGGAACAAACGTTCGACTTCTTTTATTTGAACGAAACAGTGTGATCCCAACATTGTTTCGAATCCACGTTGTTCCGATAAATGATTGTCAAGTCGCGTCGTTATATCCGATACAGATTTTCCTACTTGGGACAAAATCGCTGTCGTTATAGCAGGTTTCGTTATTATATACGATGTCGTTATAACTGATTTATTTAGTTAAGAACAGAATAGGAAATCAAACTTCTTGCAAAAATTCCATCGTTATATGCGGTTGGTCGTTATATCCGATTTTTACTGTATTTAGTTATAATGAATTTAATTTTAATTTCCGTTTATATTATGTCATAGCCACACAAAATATATATAGTACTTGCTTAGCTTTTAAAATGAAAAAATTGTAGAAATACTACTAAAGTACTATATAATGCAAAAAACGAATGTAATGATTAGGATTTATTATATTATATTAACCAATGACTTCAGAACAGTAGCGGTTTAAGAGTTTTATAGGCTCCACGTTGAAAAAATAGAATGGGCGCCTTAAAGATATGACTCTCGTGATATTCAATTAATAAATCACTTTTTTTTTAAGTTTATTATCTTTAATATTTAGGTTTAGTAGTACTGAAAAATTCTCGGACAGTTGTAAATAAACAAGATTAGAATATCGCTTAAATTTTGGTAACTGTAAATTTTAATAACTAACCCACGTGGTTCTGCTTTATGACTGTTAAGTCGCGTCGTTATATCCGATACGAATTTCCCTGCTTAGAATCTTCGTAGACTACAAAATCGCCGTCGTTATATCAGGTTTCGTCGTTATATACGATGTCGTTATAACCGATATATTTAGTATGGAGTAGAATAGCAAATCAAACTTCTTGTACAAACTCCGTCGTTATATGAGGTTGGTCGTTGTAAACGATTTTCACTGTATTTCCCAGATTAGTAGGCAATAAAATAGAATTGAAAAGATAAACGAATAATAGAGATCAATAAGAATAGAATTCGGTAAATAATAACTAACGTTTCCAATTACTCCTATGTTTTCACTGATTTTTGATACAAATTGTATTGATACGTTCACCCCATTTTAAGTTGGATTAGAGCGTGATGCCGAGAAAATTTGTTTCCGATGGGAGTGGAATAGTTTCGTTATTGATGTTAAGGTTTAATTGATGTAGGTCAATGCATTTGTTTTTGTTAGTAAAGAGGATGCATTTGGTTTTAGTTGTATTTAGTGAAAGGTAATTTATTTTAAGAGAAATTTGTAAAATATTTGATTTCATTTTTAACCATACACATTAGATCGTTAATTTCTGTACCATAAAAAAATACGTGTATCATTGGCAAAACAGAGATATTTAAAGAGTGTAGGCAAAAAGAAGATAACGTTAATATAGAAATTAAATAGAAGGGGACCAAGAACAGAGCCCTCTGGGACGCCACAAAGTGTGGAACGGCAATCACCCAAGTGCACATACTGCTGTCTATTTATTAAATAATTTCGAAATAGGATATTGCAAAGACCTCGAACACCAGCTAGTTCAACTTTATAAAGTCGTCTTTCGTGATTAATGGTATCGAAGGCCCTGGACAGATAATAAAATACACCAACTGCTAATTTTTTTGAGAATATATAACTTGGAAAGAGTATTAAGACTGGCCTATTCCGTGACTGTCACCCTATTTGCTTCTAAAGTTTTATTATTTTTTATGGAAAAAAACTTATTCCTTCCTTTCCTAAAATCGAGATATGTATCATCTAAATATCTTGGTTAAACTTATTTTAAAGTCACCTTACATATCATCTAAATGTGTCAGTACGTTTTATCTTACAATCTGATACTTTATCTTAAAATCTTGCATCTAAAAATCTTTTACATTTATCCTAAAATCTAACAATTCAGCTTAAAATCTAATAATTTAGCTTAAAATCTGACATTTTATCATACAACGCTCTTAAATTTTAACTTCAAATTTTGTTATGTTCATTATAAAATCTCCGTTTCAATTAAATAATTGTTGCAACTAAATAAACGGTCTTTTAAAAATGGCGATTCTTTGGTTATTTTATTGAGGACTGTTCTTTTATTTTTCAAAATTTTATAAAGATAATTGAATAGATTTGATTTTAAAGTACGAGTAATTAGAAAAAGCATCTTCGTACTTTTTATTTAATAAGACTTTTGTTTTTAAGTCAGTTTATGACTGCGCCAGGAATTCAACGTCGATTTATTAAGCCAGAAAATTGTATTTAATCTTATAGATATAAGAGAGGAGTTTAGAGGAGAAGTTACGCCGTTTTAGAGCTTGCAGGGGAAATTTATGTCAATTCCGAGTCTTGAGGGAAATTTTAATGTCGGAGAGTCTAGTGTTGGCAAGACTCGTATTTCAAAGCAGTGCAAATATCTTAAAAGGCTAAAGCAGCATGAAGATTACAGAATATCTCAAGGGACTTTATCAAATGTTGTTTCGCTAGAGGCTGCCATTAAGGGAAGATCAAAGATAATGGAGATAACCTTCTAAAGTTGTGTGGGAGAGTTGAATAGATGGATCTCTTAACGTCTTATGAAAAAAGTCTTTCAGAAATACCAGGTGCAGCAGTTCTTTTCAATATATTCTTTTCTCCTCACATTTCTCTTATCCATATGGTTTCGTGATTTGAAACAAACAATCCATTAGTTAAATTTAAATGCCAAAAGCCGAATGCTGGAAATATCAGTTCTCGTCAAACCTCCGAAGTTTAAGCAGCAACGGGCGCGGTCAGCAACTGGGGTAATAACAACCTGAGGACACCGTGTACTGTTAACACAAAATAAATAAATATCACAGTCGTAACTTGGCCGGGGAAGGAGCACGTGCCACTCCATTCTTTTTTAGAGCAGGGGCAAAATTATATTTTTACCCTCGCCCCCGATTTTGGAACTTTTTTTTTTCTCAGGTACCTCTTTACAAAACAAAAAATTATCCATAAACTTGCACGTTGCTATCTGACACTCGATGGAGCTCCACCCAGCTGAGGTACTTTGCGCGATTACTAAAAATCTAAACTCAGTTACTAATACGCTGATATAAATCGAAAAAAATTATCTTTAACCTGAACCCGAAGCAAATAGATTACTAAATTCGATAGAAAGCTACGATTTAACTTTTTTCTCTTAAAATTTTAAAGAAAATATTGACGAATATCAATATTTTATCAAAATATCTTCTGTCACCAACTGTAACTAGAATTAAGAATATCAAATCAATTTTTCATATTAGCCGATGATGTAACAAAATAGATGTTAAATTACCCGTACAGAAAACAATGATTTTCCGGCGCCTGGTGGGATCCGAACACACACCTTCTTGATTGCCGGTCAAGTGCTTTACCCATTAAGCTACAGGCATCAATCATTTCCTCCTTTACGATCATATACAAGCCTTTCTATGGAATTCTCTATTAGTGTGGCAGTGATGTGACTATTTTGTAACCAAATCGCAAGTCAAAGAAGCAAGAAGGTTCGATAGGAGGAACTAGACTTAATATTATCAAATCAACAATTTTTCATATTAGGCGATAATCTGGCAACAATAGGTGTTTAATTACTCGTAAAGAAAAGAACAGTTTGGATTAGCGGGAATGACAAAATTTGTCCTTCCTGCTATCAGGGCTGTCCCGAAGACAATTATTGAGAGTATGCCATGCTGTTTTAATTATGCTCTGACCGAAGAGACGCCAATGAAGACGCGTACATAGAGGGCGCTAGCGATATTAGGAAACTTGCTATTAGGGAGGCTTGCCGTAACAGGTAGAATTGAGTTGATTTCGTCTGGTGGACCATTCCAAATAAAAAAATACCATCGACATAGCGGATCCAAAATTCAAACGTAATTTAAGAAAACATGTTGGTTTCAAAGTAATGATTGTAAATATCACACAGTAATAGGATAAGGGATTCCCCAGTGCCAACCCTTCGGTTTGTTGAAAATTTTAATCATTGAAGACGAAAAAGTTACAGTTTACATAAAACGAGGTTAATGTTTCAACTTTCGAGTCATTTTCTCACCATATAACAAAATTCGGCCCTCTCAACTTAAAGATACTATCCTGATGCTACAACGCTGGGGCATATATCGGGTGTTTTGCCAATGCCATTTATCATATGTGGGCCTGACCAAGCGGGCCCTACGACATCGTATAAAAGAACACCAAATATGTCACCAATGCAGAGTTTCAAAACTCGTTTGCAGTTCATTATTGGAATAATGATCATCAATTCAACTTTAATGAAGTCACGATCATTAGTCAATCTTTTTCGGTCATTGAACTTGATTTTTTAGAAGCGCTTTTCATCCACAGATTTGGTGCCTCACTTGTGAATGACCATAAATCAACCCGAAGTTTTAGTAGTGCTTGGAAAAATCTTTTTTAAACTCTTCCCCGCTGCTTCTTCTCCTTCAACTGCATCCGCTACTTAACTTTGTGACCAAAATTTTCCACTTTGAAAGTTGACCATCAAACACATCTCTGTACTCCTGTAAAAGCACTAACTGCTTACGGCAACGTATTAATCACTGTGTGTTGGCAACACTCCAATGTTGTTTATTGCACGCTAGTTCCAGACGAGGAGAGACCTTGTTCTCTCGAAACGTGCGTCGAACCATCTTTTAAATTTGTAACTACGCCAAGAAACGTTGTATATTTTTCATTATTATTATTATATTTGCGTAATGTTCGTCACTCTTCCAGTTTTAATCTGCAAGTATATCTGGGATAAAATCCAGTTCCTTAAATTATGATATATATAAAAATTATGGGACAATTTTGTTAACTAAGAGAGCATTAAGGTATTACGTAAGCAATATTTTGGCCATTTTACACTCCCACGGTGCGAATCGAACTTTTTTACAAGGTGGGGGGGGGGGAATAAAAAAATTCTAACTACAGCGAAAATCGGTTATAACGACCTTCAAGGGAACCGTGCAAATTCGGTCGCTATAACCGATCGTCATTGTCAACGATATCTTTTTAAAATCACAGTAGCCTATAGTATCATACACTGTAGAGTTTTATAAATTATTTTAATAGTAAAAAGTATAAACTTTTTGGTTTCAAAATTAAATAAAATGTATCTAATTATAAGGAATTTGATTTCCGTTTATGTTAAATTATATTTATAGCACACTAAATACATAGCACTTTTTATTTCTTTAAATTGAAAAAATTCGAGAAAACACTAAAGTATACAGAAAACAAATCTAATAATATTTATTGTATTATTATACTAATGACTTCCGAACAGTGCCGATTTATGGGTCTTATGCTGAAAAAATAAAATAGGCCCCTAAAGAATATGACCTTCGTGTTATTCAATTAATAAATCACGTGTTTT